>OOFC01030329.1:0-10474 GCA_900323345.1 Pseudochromis fuscus | reverse complement strand
CATAATAAAAATTTTAAAAAAAAAAAAAAAAAAAAAAAAAAAAGGAGCCACTTTCATTTATTCTCCGCTTTGCCCTCATTACTGCCCCCACGCATTATGGTCAAACACACACCAACGCTCAAATGTCACCTGCAGGCTGTACTTGCCAAAATGTCTGACGAGATAAGAAATGATGAAAGGCTGTTCGCTCAAACAAAAGAAAAGTTCCCTCGGTGGTTCGGGAGCTTTTTGGAAAGAAAGTGATGAAACACTTAAGAAGGGATGTCAGACTAAACCAGAGGAGCTGCGACCAACAGAGAAATGTGCAGATCATAAAACTTACATCTATGACACACCAGTCCACAGGTCTGCACCAAGACTAAGTATAGCTGCGCCACATGGCTAATTAGCATTACGAGCCCGCCTGCCATCTTACCTGATAACTGTCTCTGACAAGTCTGCCTGCTGTCTTCATTAAGTGCCTTTGGTGAAATGCATCGGGATGGTGTAATGATGCACCAAGACCTCACAGAGTGCACATATGGGGGCCACAGCACCTCACACCCTCACTCTCACTCAGAGCAGCAGCACAAGGCAATAAATAGGAAGCGAGAGCAGCAGCATCCCTCTCCGTCTGAGAGTGAATGCACTTCGGGCATATTCAACATTTGGGCAGTATAGGCCTCTATAGGTTGCTGTTGCCCAGCAATGCATTTACGTGAATAGTGTAGTTGTTGTAGGAAGGATGAGTCTGCATGAAATGACTCTCGGCATTATGGAGCATGAACAGAGCTGCTGAGGCTGGAGTCCTGTCCACAGAACCACTGCAGTGTGTGATGCGCTGCTCTGCAATTTAACTGTCGATTAGGCCGTGATCACACAGAAGATGCTGCACCTTATTACCTGCACTGAGGAGGTTATGTTTGTTTGTCTGTTAGACACCGTGATATCTCAAACCCTGTCCACAGCCTGAAAGCTGCAGCCCTGTCCACACGATCTGCTTGTTTTATTCACTTGTTAACACCGGGATCTGCAAAGCTTTGACTGTCTGCTCCTACTTACAAAACTTCTGCTCTGATTTGAATTTTAAAATGCCTGGCACATGTAGCTAGTAATTGTCTACCTCTGTGTATTTTGCAGCTGGTCCTGGTCCCAATGCAGATTAAAAATTTCTGACCATTTTAATAACAAATCTGGATGAGTGTGCAGCATAACTAGTGTGTGCTGTTTTCTAGCTGTAGTATTTTTTTTTCCAGGCATTGTTTGACTTCTCATGTGTCTACAAAGTAAGCCCTTTATGTTGCAGACTTTTGGGGCACTGGCCTGAGCACTGCATGTGTCTAAACTTAAGCCTCATAGCGTAAATAATTAAAGTAGCCCTTGAAGTGGGCACTATCTTTGCAGAGCTCTTGGACAAGATGATAAAACTCTCTGTGCCCTATTCTCTGTTGTGTGTGTGTGTGTGTTCATGAATCCAAATCTGTTGCAAACTAGGCTAGCTTTCTGTTGTCTATTTTTATTCTCACAACTCTTGAGTTTACTGTCAATGTTTTGCAGCAACAGAAACACATGCTCGTCCCTTCAGGTCCTGACTGTCAAAAAAATGACTCTTAAGTAGGAAATGCATAATCTGATAACACCTCACATCATTTAAAATCACAAACTGAGCACACTATCTCTTAGAAGGTATTAAGAGAGTCGAGGAATTACTCCACGAGCTGTGCTGTCCACCATAAGCCAGCAATAATGACAGTCCAATTTGGACTTTTGGCTTTATACTCCAAATTTAAAGCCATAATTTGCAGCTGACATTTAAATATAAACAGTTTTTTTAATATTCATGAGATGGAGCATCCAGCAGCTCCACACAGTCTATACCATACAGCTCATTAAGTACAATTCACATACTTCCAAACAGTTTCCAGTTTTTAGATCAAGTTTTCCAAACAGTGTCTTCAGTGAAGCTTTCAAATCATTCAGCTGAGATTTTAAATGTGAGAATCTGGGACAGTGATTATTAAGTCCACTTATTTGTTCTTGGGTTGTAAGACTGTGGAGCTGTTGTTGTTAAAACTCTTTATATTGGGTGTGTTCAAGGTCTGCTGTCGACAAAATGCTTTAAAATGAGTCACATTCACATCCTTTTAACTTTATTGATATTTACTTTAACTGGTAAACAGACTTACTTACAACAGCTCAGAAATGCAACGCTTTTCAGACCCACAAGGTTACAACAGCAAAACGTCATTTGTTCTTTATTCAAGTTCATTTTCATGCTACACCTGCTTGAACTGATAACAACAGCCACCTAAAAAACCATCTGAACAACATATGGTTTGAGCTTTTCCAAGGAGGTCAGAAGCTACGCAGCACAGTTTGTAGTTAACAAACTGCAAAACATGCAAAATCACGCGTGGTCATTTAAGTCCAGTCCTCTCCAGAGGATGCATGTCTGGAGGAAGCACGGCAGGAGGTGGATGTGGTGTCAGGTCACAGCTGTATACATCAAATGATGGCATCTCGACTCCAACAGCTCAGTGAGAAATAAAGCAAAAGTGTGGGGTGGCAAGTTGCTGGAAGAAAAGACAGCGAGAACGCCACAGGCAACATGCATCAAGGCAAAATAAATAAAATTACTCTCACAAGATTTATCACCATCGCACTGCCGAGCATTGGAGTTAAAGTGAGCCCAGGCTGCGTGTTTGCCTGATCACATTATAGTCTGACACTTGGACTAAAAATATTTGATGAGGGGTGATGTTCCTGACACAATCTGAAACATTAAACAACTGATTTCTAATGTCAGGAGGAAATGTGGGAATCACATGAGCTGAGGTTTAGAGGAGATCACAGGTTTTTCCTTTAGATATCGAGGTGGATCCTTGATAGTTTGCATGAACTAACAAATGCTTAGAATTATCAGTGTGATCATGGGTCACTCCCAATATTATTATTATCATCACATTTGACTGAATCAGCACCGACAATGTCATCAGTGTCATGTGGGACAATATTTTATTAAAGTGGGGATGCGTGGGTGTAATTGCTTTGCTGTGGTTGTTCCTCACGTGCACCCCCCCTGACAGCACCCCAGCCCCTCCTGGCAGGCGTTATGTGCACTGGTCGCTTACAGGGCGGTGGCTGCGCAGGCATGTCCAAGAGCGGGACGGTCTGCGGGGAGTTGGGGACTTGTCATGTGGAGACACCGATGTCCAGCTGCAGGGAGCCATCAACCTTACTCGCGTCCGCTGCAGCCCAACTTTGAATGAGCGACATGGCTCTGCACGGTCAGTGCCTAATGCACAGCAGCACTCCTGGAGGATGCGTCCTCACGCGCACACACACGAGCACAGACACTATTCTGCCTACACTAATAACACGATGCTCACATTGACCGAGCCTCAGTGTCTCAAATACTTCACGTGACCTGCACATTTACTGCGATGTTTGAAATGACTTCAAAACGCCCAGACAGTACAGATGATCCACTCAGTGAGTCCGGACGCACGCCAGCAGCTACTGTAACCTTTCGTACCTCCCTGTGTCAGCTTCAGGGGACACGCAGCTTTACTGCATGACCACAGCAAAGCACAGCAGTGGACTCATCCGCAGGCTGCTGTTTGAATCTGCCTCTTCATCACAAAGGGAGGGCGATATCCAAGTTGAGTCTCCGATATAAAAACTTGTGCAGCCGCATTCTGCTTTTCATTGCGCCGCACAATTCAACTTCCAGGCATTCCAGCACACCGGGCTGTGACGGCAGACAGCGCCAGCCCCGTCCTCCGGCCACAAACTGCTGCGCAAACACACGTCGGTGCAAAGACAACACAAAACCAAGCAACTCTCTTTGCATTGATCACTTGCATTCACATGAGCACATATGATCTTTACACTTCACGCAGCCGCCACCTCCCCGCACACCACGCCCGTCTGTACAGCAACATCCCGTGCTCACCTTTAAAGACGCTTGCACAGAGGCTGTAAAGGATGAAGATCAAGTGCTGCTTGACAATCATATTCTTCTCTTTTCCTTCACAATTTTACGTCAACACTCCACTGGCGTTTGACTCAGTCTTTTCTCTCTCTCTCTCTCTCCCTCTTTCTTCTTCTCTCCTCTTGTCAAGATGGACTTATCCAGGTAAACGGCGCAGTTTCTGCCTGACCCGAGTTACATTGATGAACTCTGCCTTTTTGTCAGAGGAGTCCCTGTGTATTTTTCGCAGATCAGGAAGGCAGTGATGACTGTGGTGAAGCAGGACGGCAGAGATGCTCGTCGGCAAAGTGCAGCTCCTGCCTCCCTTTATTGCCTTTCTCTTTGACTCGCTGCAGAGAGCAAGAGTCCCGCCCACGCTTTTTGACTAATGAAGACGCTTCACCAATGGAGAACACCTAGAAATAGTTCTGATCTCTGGTAAACTGTCAAAACAATTACACCGTGTAGCTTCCTTACATCCATCCTGAGGAGGGACATCAGTGAGCCTGTGATCAGGATCCATTTGCAGATGTCACAGCAGAACAATAAGACACCGCAGGAGGAAGATGACAACAGTTTAGACCCATCACAAAAATTCATAATGAGATCTTAGGGGTGCAGAGCCACCACAGACACTTTATAAAAGGTCCTAAAGCAAAGTGGTAATGATGAGCCCTACTCCATGTTTAGTGTCAGTGTGAGTCTTAACTGCAAGGGTGCTGAAATCACCACGCCGATGATTTAATGTATTAAAATATGCCCACAGCAAGTGCAGTTAATTTAACACTTTTGGACAAACAGAAACCCCAGAGCATCACAGCTTCACGAGCAAGCACACAACCCTGCAGTCAACACCACACAGCTCAAAATAACCACCACTGCAAAATCCACACTTATTATTATTATTATCATCACTTTTTCTCCCAATGAATGGAAATACAACCACAAAAAAAGTGGACAGCAAACAAAAGCAGGACCTGTGCTGAGAGGAGGAGGTTGCGACCTGGTGTCTGGTTGCGTGTCAGGAATCAGTGCACAGGCACAGGGGAGGTTAATGGGCTCCTGGACATCCCTCTTCCTTCAAAGGTTCCTATGAGTGGTGCAGAGAAATGAGTGTGACCATCCCTAAAGACAGAGGTGGGGGGGAAACGGCAGCTCCAGCCAGGGATCGTTTTCTAAGCCGATCGCGAGGATTTTACACATGGTTTAACATGCTGCTGGGCGAATTTGGTTCAATTTTGCACAGTGGCCTTCCACGCCACTCCCACTTCAAATCAAATTGCTGACCTGGCCATACCACCTGAGAAACGCTGCGGTGCTAAAAATACAGTCCGGGCTTGTAAATGATTCGCTTTTATCTCAGTGGCAATAAATGACACACAAAGCTTCATTATCCAAACAAGCAATCAGTGAGATCACGAAGGGTTTTTTTTTGTGAAATTAATGATGTTTTTTTGTAGCAATTACAGCTTTCAATTACAACGGGCCGAATGGGAACCTTTTACTCAGACGGCTCAGTTTTGTATGCTGCTGCCACGTTTTAGCCTTTTAACTTGTACACATCTCCGATCCCTGTGGAGCCATCGACGCCTTTCTGAACTGTAAACCTTGAAGGACTGAGTGCTCTTGTGTGACATACATTCTCTATACAACTCACTTATAATTCAGAGCAGAACTATACAAAGCCAATTACCATGAGGATGGTGGTAAAGAATCAATCCCATGTGTCCTGAAGGTCAATTCCTCGTCATTTCATTAGATCTTTGAGAGCAGGATTCCACTCATGCACCTTTTAAACAGCGAGAATTTATTGACCATGTGGGTTCAGCAGAAAAGTCCAGGGTGCTGACACAGATCTGTAATGCAGAGGAGCATGTTTCCCTTTGCGTTTATCTCCGGGGCAATATATTACACACTCTTCTGTGCTTTCTATCATTTTAAAAGCCCAGTTGTGTGCATTGCCTGATTGAACAAGGTCACCGGATGCACTTGAGAATCCCAACTACCTTTGCATGGCAGGAGGGAAAAAAAAAAAGTTAAAACCTGCAAAAATCAAAACAGAGGGAAAGACTCAGAAGAATGACATTAATATGCATTAACCTGTCACTGATAGCATTTAATCCTCCTCACTGATCGAAAAACAACTAATCCAGACACACTCTGTGCACAATCCATTTCAGGGTGGACGTGAATGACAGCGGAGACTTTATGTAAATGGTTCATTCTGGGTAATAAAGTGCTGAACACAAATTTAGGACATGGGCTGTGCCAGTGGTTTGTGTCTCTGGAGCTATAAATACTGCATCATGCTACAAAATCCTGATGAGAGTTTTGAAATTTGAGATTTTTTCCAATAAAACCAGTGTACGATGGATGCATACCTGTTTGCTTTTTCCCTCCTGTCAGAGCTCCACTGGGAAATAACCAGCGCACAGAGCTACAGTGAGAGCTTTGTGCCCTTTTCTCATCCTTGTAGGAATATTTGCTATTGATGGCTGGTGGGAATACAACTCCATCTGTTTATTGCCTTATTGATGGAGCATTGAGAACCACTACATCTGATAATGGCTTTTGCTACTCTATGAAAATGTCATATGTATCAAAATTAGGAGTAATCTCTAAAACATCCTGTCTGCAGGGGTGATTGTTACGATGTCTACTTTCCAGCCATATATTTTTCTAATCTGATCAACTGTGAGCAGGCGTCAGTCAGCCGGAGGAGTGACAATTAAAATCAAAAGCAATTAAGCTTTGTGTAGCTATGTCACGTACGGCGATAATAACTTTAAATGAGACTCCACGATGGTTTCATCGGATGTGAAAATCATTTGTATTTGCACATTTTCTCTGTGATAAATATATGAATCCCTCCAAAGTGATGAAGGCCAAAATGTTGGTCATAATAAAGCAGGAGCAGGAACAAATTGTACAATAGGCACAAAAATCTAATTAGAAAGTTAAATTAACAAACCAAGAAAATAACCAGTGTGTGGCTGGACTCCTTAATCGGAGCAACTGGTGCACGGTTTTGTATTAAAAAGGGTGAAATTGTTGCAAAAATAAATGCCACTCAAATCTGCCCATTCACAGCGAGCTGAGGGGATTTAAACCTCACACTGAGGCACATGCAAGACGACAACCCCACAAGGAAAATAGCAGAAAATGGCTCATGTATATTATTGATTAGTTAAAGGCACAATGGATCAAATGCGTCTGGGAAAAGCAGCGTTGGCGCCTTTAGCTCGCCCAGCAGGAGACACGCAGGAAGCTAAACATGCTAATATCTCATTACAGGGAGTCCACAGGCATTTCAAAAGTTATGCTGAAACACACCTTGATTTTTCTTTGACTCCTGTTTGTTCAACTTTTTCATCACCAGTGTTTTTTTTACAGAAAATGTCTCACTCTGCTCGTCTTCATCATTTAACACAGGTCAAGTCTGCAGAGCTGCTCTACGGGGCAGTGGCTGCTGCACTCTGGAAAAACAGATTAGATTTACATATTGGTTTCACCTTAGGCAAACATTTTATAATTCTAGACAGATTTTAGTCATCTGTGCTATTATATAAAAATACTGTGAAGGATACAAGGATACAGCCCAGTCCTGAGGAACAGCTTCAGTTGGTAAAGTTTGCTTTGTATGCTAAATGATGATGAAGACTTCTCTTGGATTTTATCTCTTATTTATTTAAGAGTCATTTTATTTGCAGAGACGCCCCAAACATTTCAGGTAGATGCTTCACTTCACAGCAGTTTATTTTATATCATTTATTTACTCAGCCACACTGTTCAGATGGTTGCACCCTGTTGTATTAATCATGTCTCTTTGAGTTTGGGAGATGTCACTTCCTGTTGAGACACAAGGCGTGGCTGAGGGAGGAGGCAGCTTCAGTCCTGTAGCCCCGCCCATCAGGCTGTAGCCTGTGTTTGCTTTTGTTTAGGGGAGTTTGTATGATCTCGACTCCTTTGTATATTTGGTGTTATTTAGTGTCTGTGTTGTTTTTCTCTTGTGTTTCATTTGGATCGGTCCAGCTGGTAAATATGATCTGATGTTGGGTCATTTGTTCAGGTCACATCTTGTTTTTTGAGCAGAGTTGTATTTTGTCGACCTCTTTGTCGTGAAGTTTTTATTACATTGTTACTTTGGGTAAAACTGTGATTTTTGAATTTTTCCCTGTTGCCTCACTGCTGGGTCTCTGTTAGTTAAATATTTGACTGTAGTTTGATGTAACCTCCACTGACCTGTATCATAAATTACCAGTGGAAATTTGAGGCAGCTTTTAAAACCTGCCACAGACAGTCAGGATGAAAACTAAAATATTTGATCATTTCACAGAGTCTCTCACATGTGAAGCCTGTGATTTATCAGTTATTTAAAGAGTGATGCAGGTAAGTGGAGATAAAGAGCAGCTGTGTCTGCATATGAAAGTGTTAAACCTCAGGAACACTCTGCTGCTCCAGACTCTTAAAAATTTAACTGGACAAACTACACGGCTCAGCCTTGAACCGTATTTTAATATATAATGAAAGTGGAGATTTCTCTACACAAGAGTCTAAACATTTACATGTTATTCCCTGAAAGCCCCATTATCCAACATGCCTTCAGATTTCTAATAACCCGACATATATTACACTTTTGGCTTGAGTGAAATATTTTAGCACCGTTTAGTGAGGACAAGCGTGTACCCAGTGCAGTACCACAGAGCCTGGCTGTAGTACTCACGTCACAGAGTAACCGGGCAGAACCCGAGCCCGGCTCATTAATTGCAAATGAAATGTTAAATAAACATGGCGACACTCACGGACCCTCGGCCTTATTTTCTACTGAAACTTCAGTTGGAGGATGAGTCATCTCTGGGCCGGGAGAGGAGCATGGTAATTACTGTATCATTACTGCACTGCTCCAAGAGTGTCGAGCTGTAATAATTGAATCAATACTGGCCTTTTGTCTTAACTTTACAAACCAAGGATCTTTTCAAGGGCACACAGCCGCCCTGTGGGACCAGCACAGAGGCATTTTCAAGCAGACGCTCCTCTCTCCTCCATCGCTCCATCGCTCCCTCCATACAGATACAAACAAAACCTCGTGCCCTATGCAGAGTGAAGTGCTTTGTGCTGGGGCTCACGTCCACGATAGCCCACGGCAGCTGGTGTTCTCACAGACCACTGCATGGAAAATGGGCTGATTTCAGGATTTAGCTGCCCGTGGTGGATTTCTCACTTGCTGCTTATTGGGGCCAGAATCACTTTGTTATGGACTTGCGCAAGATTAACACTGAGGTTTTTCGGCCCCCAGTCTCAGTTTTGTTAACATGCTGGTCAGTGTTCCCACCGTTTACCGTCATTACGCCGCTCCGAAGGAAGCGGCGTCATTAGTATACAGCTGTGTAATGAGTCCATTTAAACTGAAGACTCAAGCTAAGACAGATCTGTTGAAAGTAAAAGGAGGAAAAAAACAACAATATGTCAAACAGTTAGCAGCCATAACACAAATGAGTAAATCTGTCAAATGCATTGATGTTACATCTACAAGCAAATCCATCAATCAAGAAGCAGAGGATCAGCGCTGCATCTGGTGTCTATCTGCTTTTATTCATTATACAGTAAATGAAAAACAATGAAGCTTTGCACGAGTCTCACACATTACAAAAAGTTTGGATACTCAGATAGCGGTGTTACACACAGAATTATGATGCCGGCGTCTCATAGCTCATCAGCACTCCCGGCACCTCCTTTGCTTATCTTTGCATAACTACACATCCTGGTCATGTTTCCTTTCTCCTCCTGACCATCTGTTCCCCGCTGCCAATCTTCTGAACGTGCCAGCTCCTCCACATCCTCTCCCCACTGAGGAAATCTTAGTATTGATATCATACTCTCCCTCTCCTCTTCCCTCTGTTTCTGTCACACACACACACGGATAAGTATAGCAGCATGGACAGTGTTGGGTAACGTTACTTTTAAAAGTAGCTCCTTAAGTTACTACGTTACCAGTCTGAAAATCTAACTAATGCCGTTAGTGCGTTTCTTTATTTTAGGAGTAGCGCGTTAGAGTACTCATACGTTACCAATAATTATAATGCATAGACCCATTTACAGCCTACGTCACCAAGAAGCTGCGTGCGCATTTTGTCAACAGAAGTGCTATGTCCCATTGTTTACCTGGTATTGTCTGCACCTCTCTGGGAAGAACCACGTGGAAATTTAGCCCATCAAAATGTCTGGTTGTTGTGTTTTTTATCTTGTGCAGAGACTCCTTAGTGAGTGTGGAAGCTAGCTGTTAGCATTAGCAGCGTTAGCCGCGGTTTTGGTGCATGCCATCAGCCTGTTATCATTTTTATATTGGACACTGGCAGTTTAGATTGTTATGTTATATTAACGAGGCTTGACAACCGAGCTTCATCGTACATAACGTTTTTATCTCGTCAACACCACAACAACTGTTACCATGACAACCTTCCGTTTATTAACTACGGGTACCGGCAAGTGCAAAAGCCTAATACATCACAGTTAAGTTATCTG
>OOFC01030322.1:5994-23801 GCA_900323345.1 Pseudochromis fuscus | reverse complement strand
TTGCTTTAAAGTGCTATAAAACAGATAGACAATGCATCCAGTGTGTTTACATGCACTCCAGTAACCTGGTTCACATCATGTTTTTGGCCATCTTTGTGCAGGTGTGTCTGTTTTAACTCTATATTCATGCCTCAAAGATGAAGCCAGTTTGGTTTCTGAGCATCTGAACAGCAGCTGCATTTACCTGTTCAACACTAGAAGACCAAAGCAACAAAACACTTTATTGTTTTGTTGTGTTTTCCCCACATTTAGTGTTGTTTATTATGTTCATTGAGTTATCAAAGGTTTTTGTGAACATCACAGACACTCATCAGAAACTGGGATACAAGGTCCTGCCCTTTCCTGTGCACCACCATAGAACATTAGTAATATGTACACTACCGTTGAAACGTTTGGGGTCACCCTATCAAACCAATGGTTTTCCAATGACAACAATGACCATGTACAGACTGAGGGATCTACCAGCTTGTTGTACATGCTTTACTCTGATTACATATGTTTCAGACTTGACGGGAAACACTTGTGTCTCTCCCACTGTCAGACACAGGAGGGGCAGAGACATGGTTGGGGGACGTTTTGCTGGTTCAGAGATGTTGTGGTTGCTGTTTGTGTTCAGTTGTAGATTACATATGTTATGTGTATGTTGGTCAAATTGTTTTTTGTAGGGTGACTCCAAACTTTTGAACGGTAGTGTAATTAGCAAACATAAAACACATCAAAATAAACAAAGTGCTTAGAAAAACCGATGCTAACACATATCAATACAATGTTTTTGTTGATATAAAGGACTTTTCACTGATATATTCTTTGTGATGTGTGATTGTGGGCTACAAAAACTTCTTCACTGATTAAAGTGACTGCAGAAAGCAACAATGTCCTGATGATTTTTCTTCAGTCGTCCTTCCCTCTCAAAATGTCATTTCTCTTGTTTTAATCCAGAACATTTGTGCTGCTTCATGGCCTGTTGCAGTTTTATTTTATCAGTCAGCTTAAATCATAAAACCGGTGTTCACATTTGACTCTCTGCAGTATGAAGCTCACAGAACAAACTGACCTTGTACATGACTTTGTGCGCTGGCATTTATTTTGCCACCAAAGTATGTACAAGTACCGCTTTGTCTACACAGCAGTTATCTTTACATGTAATCATTTCATGTGCTCGACCTCCAACTGTTTTAACTCCTTCTTCAATTGATCTCCTCTGTGCATTGAATATATATGTGTCACGTCTTTTGCAATCAAACAAACTACTTGGCTTTCAGAAACCGTGTGCTGCTTTTATGCATCTATCAGTGTTTGCAGAGCTCCTTTTCTTAAGCTACTAATATGTTTAACAGAAAAAAAACCCTCAGCACAGCCAGTGAGGTGGAGTGGGGGCAGTCTCTTGGCTTTGTCTGTCTGTTGAGTGGAGCCATCAGATAACAGCCAGGACAATGGCGCTCCATTCTGAGGGCTCACTTAAATGAGCAGGAAGCGGCGGTGAGCGCCTAGCGGAGGCTCCTGGTGGACTCCCTGGGGTCCGCTCAGCCCTGATGGAGCACGCCACCGTTGAATAGCTGGAGAGCATGAGAAGGAAATGAGAAGCTAGTAGCCACCCAGCTGGAGCCACGGGCGCTCTTTGATGCTGAATAAGTAAAAGGTGGGAGCAAATGAAAGGTGATGGAGAGGTAAGAAGATGGAGAAAAGAGAAGAGGAAAAAAAAGGAGGAAAGAGATGAACAGGAAAGGTGGCGGCAAGAAGGAAAAGGAAGAAACAAGGAAGAGGAAAACTGAAATATAAACAACGCCAGTGGTGACATTTTTTAAATGTTGATGCAGATCTCATTGGACAATAGGCCTGAACAGGTTGGATTGTTGCATAGGTGTGAACCTCACAGGAAAACACTATCGGGCCTTTTTTTTCTCATTTTGTCATACGTGTGAGTTCACTCACTGCAGGATACAAAACCAACTCTGCACCCAACTTTCAAACTCCCTGTAAATTATCCAGCACTCTGTTTATGTGGCTTTACCTCGACAGTTTGACTTTTATACATCGACCACTCACCTGGTTGAAGATAAGAGATCTTGGAGAGTCAAAACACATTAACATTAATTTCCTCCTGTCTTTTGATAAATGTTCTGACTTCAATCACAATGTATAAAGAAACTAAACCCTCATCTTTCTTGTTTGTTGGGTAGCGTCAGGAAGGCGGTCTGGCAGAGGCAGCCAGTCCGGTTCAGCTCCCACATCACCCTGCCCTCCACCCTGCTGCTTTCAGCCTGATACGTGCAGCACAGGGTGTCTGGTGCAGCCGTGAACCACGGAGTCCAGCTCTCACGCCGACATCAGGAAATCCAGGGTTAGACTATTGCAAAATGGCATTTCGATAATGGGAGTTAGATAAGAAACTGTAAATAAATATGACGACATGTCTGAGAGGGTTCTGTCTTTACTTTGTTTTAATGCCCCGGGTGAAATGTTTTGGTGTCTCTCGGACCTCCGTACTTGTCATAAAGTTGTCGGATTTCAAATACTTCACCCAATATTTTCACTATTGTAATGTTTGTCAACCTGCTTTGTTTGACAGATTTGATGTTTTAAACTACATGGTGTTGATTGTAGACAGAGATACATAAAATCAGTCTTTTTAGCAAGTGTTTAAAGAATGAGTTGTGTTTATTGGATAACATCTGCAAAGGTACAGACAAGAAAATAAGTGGTTGGGTGACAGATTACAGGTGAACTAGTCTTCTTCTGTACCATAACAAACCACTGTAAATCCCAGCTCCTCCATCAACCAAATTCCTCTTCATGCTTACTTGCCACAAACACACATCTCATTAAGGAGCTAAGCCTCCACCACATTGAGATCCTTGAGTTCATTGTACTCAAATTTATGAAGTTGATACAAAACACATACATTGTACACAACTTATTTTAGTTATGTAGTTGTTATCTTGACAAAATGAAAAATATTTTGCTGTCCTAACAAAAAAATGGACATAATGTCTTTTTTATACCATTTCATTAAATTTGATGCTCTAACTGAAAGGATTTCATTATGTGTGATTTAAAAAAAAATTCAATCTGATCAAGCAAAATTTCCAGTTAGATTTCCAGTCCTAACAAATACAAAATATCTCACGTCTATCTCAGCTGACTTGTACAAACCATCTCAACACCTGGAGAAATCAGTAAGTAGCAGACATTGTTGAGTTAGGACACAATCTGGGAAAGAGAAGAGGCTGAATGTTTTAATTTTCAGCTCTTCAAAAGATGCCAATAGAGGTGAAACAATACATGTGTAATATATCTCTGTAGACGTTGCTGATCACTGCTGGTGCACAGAAATCACGAGAAGTTGTTGAGTCAACATCTGAGCACAACATATCCACCATGAACTCTGTCTGAGGTGAACCTGGCTGCACTGGTGGTTCTCAAGGACCCACTTCATCTCACCCACAAGATGAAACCCTGGAGCTACTATAGTGAACTCATCACTGTGGCTGACTTCACAGTTTGAATATTTGACGTTGCATTTTTTACAGAAAATACATGGAAACTATGCAGCATTGTATTCAAATGTCTCAACACAGCATTTTTAGAGGCAGCCTGTTTTCTGTGGAATGCATGTAAAAGTTAAAATTACTCTCTGGTGTACATACAGGAGACATTGAGATGCAGGGAAATGTTATTTCTTCTCCGTGTGGAAACGCTCTGCGGCTGAACGTGAATCCAGTGTTGACAGAAGCGTCGAAGTGAAACAGACAATGCAGCGGCGGCTCTTACAATGCAGTTCAAGGCTGTGTCGCCGCTGTGTACTTGAGCTGCACAATGCTTTGGCATGAGCTAGGAAGTGACACATCCCAAAACCAGGCTCTCCAGGCAACCCAGGGCCTGCATAGGTCAAAACAGCTCCCCTACATGGTTTAGTAAATCTAATTGCTATTCTGAGTGATCAGGTGATAAACACTGGGGAGGGAAACTCCACTTGCATAATGGCAGGTTTTATGTGAAGACAGACGCCGTATATCTCTTTCTTTACTGTGGACAAAAGTGGAGCCTGTGAGTCGGCAAGAGGGGCAACTTTGACTGTCAGACAAAAAAGAAACCCCAGATGAGACTAAACACAAGTGAGTGTTTTGTTTTTTCATGTGTGGCACCATATCCTGAGCGGGGACGTACAGGACAGCGACTATCAGCAGAGAGAGGAAGGTCAGATGGGAATCCAGGTCTCACCTTTTGTTCTGTCCAGATGACAGACAGGTTGCTTTGGCGAGGCGTTCACCGTTTAAAGTCTGTTTGGTGTGTCTAATTTCCAAGAGGGAAGAGCAGAAACATTTGCCCTCTTTGTAGCGCACTTCCTCCACCAGCAGCTCCTCTGCTTAATCAGATGGGGATGGCGGTGTAATTATCATGCGGCTGACGCAGGTTGAAATACGCTACATTGTTAAGTCATCATCCTGTTGCTACCTTAATGAGTACGTAAAACTTAATTGTGGAGGATGCTTCGTACAAGTCCCCGGGGAGCCTGTGGATGTAGGCGGGTACCGGCCAGGAGGTGCATGACCCAGCTGTTTGACGACTGGAGATGACTGGTCTAGGTGTGGTGGAGGTCAGATGACGTTCATCAAGAATGAAGAGGAAGTAAAGGAGCTCACAAAATCTACTGGACTCACGCAAAGTTAAGAAACAGCTTTAAAGGAGAAGAAATGAAGACCGAAAGGCTTCATGTTGAACTGGGAGAAAGAGACGTGGAACAAGGGAGTGAAGCTGACCACGTGTTTGAGAAAAAAGTTATAGTTTGATGCCAAAGACTTAGCTGGTCAAGATAAGTTAAGATGAGAAACAATCAGACTTTATTAATCCCTGAAGGGAAATTATGGCATCATGGCCAGCAGCAACATTCAGACCCACATATTCACACAGATACAGAAATATAAAAATAGTAAATTATTAAATATTAACCCTTTAACTGCTGCACCAAGAAAGAAGAACCTATTTTTTTTACTTTCTTTTTGCATTTCTTATTTTCTTGGGACGTGAATAACAACAATCAAGTGTTTTTTTTCAACAGACCTCATAGTTTTTCGTTTTTTTTAACTACAAATACCAAAACAAGTTGGAAAAGTCAACAGAAATTAACAGAACAAATGATTTTTGTCCCTGAGCATATGTATGCAATGGAATAACATAAATGTATCATATACACAGTAATGAATAATGCATAATGATCAATTTAAATTACATTAGCTTTGCATCTTTACCTTTACCAAACGGTTGATTTGTCAGTCTGTGGTAGAGTCATGTTTTTAGAAAATTATTTGACCCTGATGAAATGTTTTTTTGGTTTATCAAGTTATATCGCTAGGTTTAGAAACTCCTCTGGAACTTTAATGTCAGAAAAATTGAGTTAAACATATTCTTCATTAGGATACAATCATTCAAAATGTAGTCTATGGTTGAGCAGACAGTTAAAGGGTTAAAGATGTAGATCAAATCAGAATCAGAATCAGGTGTATTGAAGTGCAAGAGAAAAATGAAAATATAACTAAAAATAACTAAAAATAAAATGAAACATACAAAAAATACAAAAATATAACAAAGTACACAAAAGTGGGTGTGCAAAGCAGCAGACTGTGTGCAGTGGCAGGCCTGCTGCCAGTTATTGTTTCAGAGGTACTAAGGCAGAGTGTCCATACAAATGTTTTATGTATAGTAATGAATGTTACTAAGTACTGTAATTAATATACATATATGTAGATTAAAGCTGTAATAAGATGGGGATAGGATGTAATGAATAAATGCCACGCAGCAGTAGTAAATGTGCAGTAAAGAAAATGTAGTTTCAGATGCAAGAACAGAAGAATTAGCAGAAAAACAAGTCCAGCTAGAGAATGCTTTATTGGTTTGATTATTGTATTGCCTAAATAATAGGACCCGACAAGCTGTAGGAAAATATGCACTTTTCACCGCACATCAAAGGGCTGTTAGACAAATTTGTTGTTTGTGTCCGGCTCTTAACCCCTGCAGAAACTTTGTATGAGACAAATTACACCAAGCATGACTTAATGGATGTTGACCCTCTGAAGGGACAAGATTCATGAAGTCCAACAATACTTGGACAGCAACAGGAGAGACTCTAATGGATGGAGAGGAGCAGCGAGCGGAAAGGGTTGGGAGAGGTAAGGAGATACAGGGAGAGGTTTGGCTTCCAGCAGTCAGCCTCATAGACAAGGTCACTTCCAAAGTAACATCCCATGGGGGGTCGGGACAAGCATCCCATAAGGCAGATAAAGAACAATGGCAGGAACTATAGAGCACAAAGTAACTGGAGACTCTCCCTGGAAGAGAATAATTGAAAGACCCCGTAAGATCAGGACACACACTCAGCATGAAGGAGACAGGGTGGATGAGGTATTTTTATAATGTGATTAATGCTAATGCAACAAGGAAAGTGGGATCATGAGGTGCGCTGCCAAACATAACTACAGCTGCCATCGAACTGCGTGTTTTTCTAAGCCTCATAACAGTTTTTAAAAATACTGCTAATTGTTTGGCTTTGAGGACAATGCTGCACTAAAAATAGAAACAAAACAAGAAAAAAAAGAACCTGTAATTTGTTTCTGAAAGCCACTTACTATAACCCATGTCTCATTGATAATTAAGCTTTTATCATACACTATCAGTTGTTTCAGGAAAACGTCAACAGTGCTTTAGTGGCTGTAGTAATAGCTTGTAAACAAAGGAGGAAATGAGGTAACGTCATAGACATAGGAAACCACTGTTTGTCTCTTCTCCTTCAATCTGTCTTTCTAACCATAAGTGTTTATTTGTGGTCTCCCACTTGTGTTGAATCACACTGTTGGCATGAATGACCTATGAATTATTTTGGTTGGTTACAAACAATTCACGTCTAAAATGAGAAATGCCATTTAGTGTTATATGGTTTAAATATATTTAGTGTGATATGTTTTGTTTATTGTCAATGTATTGTATATATGCAACATGTGAACTTGTGTCAATGTGTTTTCATTTGGTGGTTTATCCTTTTTGTTCTTGGTCCGTTGGGTGTATATATATATATATATATAAGTTATATATAAGTTGTTGCACAGTGGTGAAGCACATTTTGAAAAAATAAAGTTATAAATAAATAAATAAAATGAAAAATGCCATTTTTAATCTTTCTTAGATCACATCAGAAACCTGGTTGTATTGTTCACATATTTAATGATGTTTGACAAAAACATCACAATCAATCCCATGAAAGGGTCTCAAAAGTGAAGCGCCAAAAGTGCAATACTCTGTATAGTCACCTGATAGTGGCTGTGATAAACCTGACTTCAATTGAAAATATGCCATTTTCAGTCATTAATAAATTCCCCCACAAGTCATTCACTAAAGCCAGCTGTACTTAATAGTGATCTGATGGTCCATCTGAAAAACTGTTCATCATGAGCTAGATATTTAGCTTCAAGAAGAGGAAGATTTAGGGAAACTTGAGCTTCATACACATTGGGTCCTCGGGTTCAAGGGTCAGACCTCCTCACCTCTCCCTTCATGTCCAAATATGGTCACTTCTGGCTCCAAAACATCAACATAGCAACGTTCAAATGCCAATCTCCTGACTTCAAAATGTGAGTCACATCAGTTTTGTCCATACACAGCCTATGGTTGCTCCAAATGCTCTTATTTTTTGATGATAACAGCTCATGACACCAAAGTGAGATACTTTTAAAAAGCCATTTCAAGTGGACTTTAAAAGTCATCTAACTTCCCATATTTAAAAAACAAACTTTTAAAATCTGTGTCTTGCACATTTTGTGTCCAGAAAAAAGGTGTTGACAGTCTGGTTGTTGTTGCTATCGGGGCAATATTGTGCACACTGGATTATGTAAATAGAAGTATTTTGTGGCTTGGTGTGCCACACAGGTATTCACATTTTCATTGTTTGAATTCATGAATAATTGTCTGTTATGAAGGAGCAGAGGGGTTTCATCTAGTTTGGATTTAACACTCCATATCCTTTTCCATTCAACGCATTGTTCCTTTAACCACTGATTAATATCTTGTTTAAACAGTCTGCAGACACATCACTCTGTTGCTGTGTTCATAAATCCTCTGGAGCTGATCAACACAATGGCCCACATTCCTGGCATTTAAAGGAAGTCCCTTATATCACTGCATCTCCTCTCCACCAGAGACACAGAAATTCCAGGAATATGACACTGGAACAAAAACAACTCTCCACATGCATGTCTGTTTATTTCATTTAGTTTAAAAGGCGAGGATACATCACACTTTGTGCATGCGGCGGTTTGCATCAGTAACACATCCTTGGACCTTTCACCCACGCCCTGTCTGACTCCAGCTCACATTGTTAGCAGGGGTTTCTCTTTCATGGAATAACAATGGCACAGAAAAAAAGCAGCTCAAATTAGCTAATGTTTTTAGATTTTAGACTGAACAACAGTCATTAAAAATAAAGATTAATCATTGTTGAACCATTTGTCTCCAGCACTGTCGCTGTATGTGGGATTACCAAACACCCCTCAGTAATTGTGGTGTCCTCTGGGTCGAGGTGATGATTTCATGTACATAACATTAAAACTCCAACAGTGGTTTACAAAAAAACAACATTGAATCAAAGGACTGCATGGAAATTATCAGAGGTTGCTTGCAATGATGGACTCACAAGTATAGTATCATTCAGCTCAAACTAAAAAATAAATAAATAAAAATAGTGGAAAAAAAACATTGGTGACTAACTAGTGAACCAAACCTTGAAAGTTAAAAAGAGACTGTCCTCCCAAGAAGGGCAACAGTAAATCCTCTTTCATCAAAAGAGGCAGTCAGGTATGAAAAAGTGCAGGTGAGGAGAAAAATTGGAGAGGAAGAGTAGATAAAACAAAAAACGCCAGATAGTCAAAATTAGTTCAGAGCAGAACCGAGATTGGGGGCAGCACAGTGGCAAAAAGGTTCAGCGTTCGAATCTCGGCTCAGGCCTTTTTATGTGGAGTCTGCATGTTCTCCATGTTCTCACTGTGCATGGTGGTTTTTCTCCTGGCACTCTGGTTTCCTCCCACAGTCCAAAGACATGCTTGTTAGGTGAACTGATTAGTTGTAATTGACCATAGGTGTGAGAGGGAGTGTGTATGGTTGTTTATCTTTGTGTTAGTCCTGCGATAGGCTGGCAACCTGTCCAGGGTGTACCCCACCTCTTGCCCATTGACAGCTGGGATAGGCTCCAGCAGACCCCTGCGACCCAAGTGTGGAGAGAGCAGGTATAGAAGATGACTGAACCAAGATTGTCTTTACCTCTTTTATATTATCAACCCCCAACCTTAACAAAGGTCTTATTTAACCAGAGCTATGACATTTTCCTAAACACAATCATGGTGTTGCTGTGCCTGAAATGGTAAAAGGACTGCTTTTGTCTTATCAATACTGCCTTATAATTAGCCCATTCACACATGCAAAAAACAGAGCTACCACACAAGGTGCTAGCCAACATTGGGAGCATCTTAGGTTCAGAGGACACTTCAGTTCGTGCACAGAATGAGTCAGGGTTCAGATCATCAACTTTACAATCTGTCAATGATTCACTCCCCAAGTATATGCTATTCTATATGTTTCATTCTTTTTTATAAAGACTCTATTATTGTTTCAAAATGACTTATATTAAAATTAAGCTCTTTTAAAATTATTTTTACTACAGCATCCCCAGCCAAAGTGTCTCATATAATTACAACCGGTTTGAACATATTCAGTGTTGAATCTTAACTAGAATAAACTAGAAAAGCACTCTGAAAGCGCAGACCTCCGCCAAGCACTGTTAAGGCCAATTGATACTTTCCGCGTCCGCATGTCTGCGTTGGTGCACGAGGGTCCGCGTCACGTAAATGTCATGGAACACGCCAGGAGGTGCTCGAGCGGACAGGCGCGGCGGCGTCCACGTACAGCTCCAAAAATGTGAGCGCGTCGCCTGGGCGTGGAGGGCGGGGGTAACTGCGCATGTGTCAAAATCAATACAAGCAACTGCACTGCGCTTGCGCCAGCATATCAAGATGGACGCCATCGAGGAGAGACTTTGCGAGGAGAATCCTTAAAAAAATTCCTGGATCCAGACGGTGTTGCGGATCACCCCCAAAATGAAATCAGTTCTTCCTTTTCCCACTTCCAACATATCTTGAAAATTTCATCAAAATCCGTCCATAAGTTTTTGCATTATCTAGAACACAGACAAACAGACGGACAGACAGACAAACAGATAAACGCCGGCAAAAACATAACCTCCTTGGTGGAGGTAAAAATATTCTTTCAATAGTAATTTGGGTTAAGGACTCAGACAAGTCAAGTTGTCAGATCAGAAAATACTATGTAAAGGAGTAAAAAAAAAGTCAGACGGAGGTTTTGAGTGTAATCATTTTCTTATTTGCTAACATATTTAACTGTCAGAACCTTTATAGATGATATAATGTCAGGTGGTTGGTTGTCAGCTTGTTGTGGAGTTCACAACCAATCTCTCAAAAATAATTACAACTTTGGTATAAAGATTTAAAAATGTTTCTTTTACTTTTACATATGTTACATTTGCATAGTTATTATATCTGCATGGTACTCTCCACTCTCTGACACTTTGATTGTAATACACTTTAAATGTTTGCTTTCATGCTAACTAGCTGGATGGTCAATGACAACTTTCTGAATTCATCCCCTGTTATTTTGCTGGAGATTGAATGTGTGGTACGTCGCCCTTCCAGCTAAGGTCTGGGTCCATTCAAGCCAAAGTCCTTGGGTGTTGCCTCATACAACAATGGAGAACAGTGGCATTGCTGGCCCTTCCCCTCGTAGCCTCGTGCCGTGGGAGACACCATAAATGAGACGGGTGAAAACCCACCTGATGAATGTTCTCCATTTTCATTTGAAATTCCCCAGAAGTTCCTTAGACTTTTCTTACGGCCTCATTCTGACTCAATGATGAATTATCTGGTTGGAATGTTTAGCTGCATTTTACAAACAATATGGTCATAAACACACCAACACACACACGCTCACACACACCCGGTTTTATCTGTTTTATCTTGTATTTATCCAAAGCTCCCTTGTATTCACCCCTGTCTGACAAAGGACAACATGTCACTCATCATGCACAATCTTGCATCGGAGTCAGTGTGTGGTTTGATCCATGAACCGGGCTGCCATGTATGATCGAGTTTCACAGAGGTCTCATGGGCACTGGACTCCTTTTCCTTATGGCTACACAGTTTAAACGCCCCCCCATTAGACATCCATCCCTCTCGGAAATGAACCTCCCGCTATCAGACACGGTTTGAGGTTACACCTCAGCTCCACCAACAATAGCACTTTGATCTCTGTAGGCGTTTCACAGTGCTATACATTGTATGACTTGACCAATTGTGCCTCGTCCGGGCTTGTACCTACCGCGTAGCTGTGCAGTGTGAAGGAGGGGCGGGCACTGTGGGGACCTGAACCTGTGTAGACAATCACCGTACAGGGACTGGTCTCAGCAAGCAAGTTAATTATAGTATAAAGATATTTTAAGGTTAAGGTTAGATCCATGTTAAGGTAGTACTTATGATTAAATTAGTGATTAAAGTTAGAGTAAGAAGGAGAGGAAATTAAATTAATGCAATATCGTCTGAGCTTATGGAAACATGACTGTGCATGTGTGTGTGCGTGTTCTTGTACTTGCTGCAGGACTGCATCACACTTTTTGACCCATACAGTGAAGACATTTTGTCAGGTCCTCACTTCTTCAAAGGGCTTTTTGAGGGTTAAGACTTGTTTTAGGGTTAGAATTAAAGTGTTCAGACTTGTTTTTAACATACAGATCAGATCAGAAGTAATAAGCCAGTAATCGATCTGTGTTTAACATGCATCTCCAAACCATCTTGCCGATTTGGACATCACCACAGCAACGTCAGTGTCCAGTTTTCATGTCACTCACCACAACAGTTAGCACATAGAGCTAAAGGACAGGAGAAGGCAAAATGATTCATAAAATTTTGTACATGTACAACTGTTTCTGGTGATAGGACCAAGTCGTCTGAGAGTTGCAAAGGATGACACAAAGGAGACCAAACACAAGAAAAGTGACTTCTTTCAGTCACGCATTGATGACATATTTTCTCTTACATCCATGTACTGCATGGACACACTGACTGGAATTCAATGGGTTTTGGTGGTTGGTTTATTTTAGTATTTTGCACTGTCCACTAGTGATCCAATCACCTCAGACACATCATAAAACCTAGGGTGAGCAGCCTTGGGGCTAGGTATTTATTTAGGTGTCATGGTTGAGGCTAGGATAAGTAAGCAGGAAATGCATTATGTCAATGAGTGTCTCCAGTATGTGTGTGCGTGCGTGCAAGTGTGTGTATGCGCACGCGCGTGTGCCAGTGTGCTTGTGTCTGAAGGACAGGCAGATTGCATGTCTGACTTTCTACATGCTGCTGTAAAAAAAAACCCTAAAAGCTTTTAGCAGTAGGACCCAGAGGATTTCTGTTGGAGGAAAAAAAATGACCAACACACCTTTGTGATGTGAAAAAAAAGTTGTTCAATACTGTAACAAAAAAGTTGAGCTGAGAGCCATGTCATTGGCTGAGAAGAGTCTGACAGGAAAGTACAATGGCTGTAGAGGTCAGGGCAGACTCTGCTATATATGTATTGCAATAGGACAACATCTACTGATCCCACTGCAGCGCTCACTTTGTTAACTTTCATCTCTCTGATTGGGGCAATATGAGCGCGTCTGTGGCCGTATACAGGAATATTTACACGGAGGACCGCTTCAAGCAGGCTTACGGCTCTGAGGATACCACGAGTGGAAGTTTGCGGCTCCGGGAGAAACTCGCCGAGAGCTGCAGGTGCTCGAGGCGCTCCTGTCTCAGCCTGTTGAGGAGGAGGGTCCCCATCCTCAGCTGGCTGCCCAGGTACAGGCTGAAGAAATGGATTCTAGGAGACACCATCGCGGGACTCACTGTTGGGATCCTTCATATTCCCCAAGGTGAGTAAACTCATCACCAGAAAAACTAAAATAATAGTAAATACAATCTACATTTTATTCAGTAACAACGCAAAACAGTTACTCGAACTAAATATTGATTAATCAATAGAGACGCTTTGAATCTGCACTGAATTTGAACAAGTATTACAAGGTTAAGATAAATGTTTAAATGAGTGTTTACATTTTAAACTTTATCAAAATTCTCATTGTAACGATTACATAATATAGTTATATGATCAGGACGATTATAGCAGTACTTTAGCAGTTCATACAGAATGTTGTAGAAAACATAAAATATATAATATATAGGTTAAATCTGTCATTGTAAAATCAGTCTCTGCTGGTCTTTCTTGTCTCTCACTCCACCATGTATGTCCTAGTCTTAGTGTAACACATAAGCACAGATTTTAATTTCAAGAAAAAGAGTGAAAAATGAAGTGTAGTTAATATTAACTGTTTTTTTTATTGTCCTTTCCTAAACAGGCATGGCCTTTGCTTTACTCACATCCGTGGCTCCAATATTTGGCCTTTACACCTCGTTCTTCCCTGTTGTCCTGTACATGATATTTGGCACCGGTCGCCATGTGTCCACAGGTAAGACATGACTCCTCCTTGCATCTCATATATGTGCATCGAAAATCATTTAATTATCATGCACTTTATCAACGGCTCCATAATTTCATGCATGCATCTTGAAATTTAGGAATTGAACTTGTGTTTTTTTGATTCTCACTGAGATGACTGGTCTTTTCTCAGGTACCTTTGCTGTAGTGAGTCTGATGACTGGTTCAGTGGTGGAGCAGCTGGTTCCCACTCCTCTGGAGATGAACTCCAGTTCATCTGAAGCAGCTGCTTTTGAGGCCCAGAGAATTGGAGTAGCCTCAGCTGTAGCTCTTCTCTCAGGCATTATTATGGTGAGACAGATAAACACAGTCTGGATGAAATAATATTGATGGTACTGAGATGGTGGGTTTCTCTGTGTGAGATTATCTGACGCTCAGAGTGATGTGGTAATCTGTTGCTCCCCAGCTCTGTATGTTTGGTCTTCAGCTGGGCTTCCTCTCCACCTACCTGTCAGAGCCCATTGTCAAGGCTTTCACCAGTGCTGCTGCTTTCCATGTCACCATCTCACAGCTGCAAAGCATGCTGGGACTGCGGCTGCCTCGACACACCGGGACCTTCTCCCTCTTCAAAGTGAGTTGTGATTCATGATGACTTCTTGGTGAATTTTCCTAAATTGCTATTATTTGAACAAAGAGCGTTGAGTCTGGTCCCTGCTTCGTCTTCCCAGACTTTAGGGTCAGTGATGGAGAACCTGCCTCAAACCAACACAGCTGACCTGATCATCTCTGTGGTGTGTCTGGCCATCCTGGTCCCAGTGAAGGAGATCAACATGCGTTACCGGCACCGGCTGCGCACACCTATCCCAGTGGAGATCCTCACAGTGAGTCAGCTGGACTTTCCAATACTGAGGGTGTATTTGGTATTGTAATGATGTATTTAACCAGTTTTATGTTTCTCTCTTCAGGTCATCATTGCTACAGGTGTGGCCTATGCCTCCTCGCTGAACTCGACTTACAAGATTGAGATCGTTGGCCATATACCTGATGGGTAATAAACCCTAAAAACACAGATGACCTTATCAGCAAACAGTGCTCGTTTTACAAACTCTAAAAAATCTTTTCCATCCTCAGATTCCCAAGGCCACAAATGCCAGCTTTTCACACTTTCCCTGCTATTGCTGGAGACACAATAGCCATAACCTTTGTTGGTTACGCTGTGTCTGTGTCATTGGCAATGATTTATGCTGATAAACATGGATATTCTATCCATCCCAACCAGGTAAAATCCAGTCTGAAGTGTCAACATATTCTTATCAATCTGTAAAGTGTTTGTATTGAACCTGTGTGTGATTTCAGGAGCTGCTGGCTCATGGTATCTCCAACACAGTGTCCTCCTTTTTTACCTGCTTCCCCAGCTCTGCCACTCTAGCCACCACTAATATACTCGAGAGTGCTGGAGGATACACTCAGGTAACGTACATAACATACAGTATAAAAAAAATACCTCATTAGATGTTGGTGTACTTAAACTGATTGAAACACTAATAATAACATTTATATTGTATTTATTGATGCTTTAAATGCAGCACTAAAACAGGTGCACATATCCAAAAATGATAAATACAAAGTTTACCTCTAACACACAGTACTCATTACAACATCATTGTTTACTTGTGTATGTGGATGTGCTTGTGTGTGTGTTCCTGCAGCTCTCTGGCTTGTTCACTAGTCTGGTTGTCCTCATCGTCCTGCTGCTGATTGGACCACTGTTCGAGTTCCTACCAAAGGTGTGTTCATGTGTGTGTCTGTGCGAACACTAAAGAAAAAGAGTGTATAAGTTCAGTCATCTCATGTCACCTCCCCTCTGTCTCTCCAGGCAGTCCTGGCCTGCATCAATGTGACCAGCCTCAGACAGATGTTTCTGCAGTTCCAAGACCTACCTGAACTGTGGAGAATCAGCAAGATTGACTTTGTAAGGTTATTTATTTGCAATATGACATGTAAGAGTGATGTGCAAGAGTGCAAACGATAAAGAATTAGAGGAGATCATTCATTATCTTTTTTGGTTCAGCGAGAATTTTCTGAGTCCAGTGTGAATCTGCTACAGCTTCATTTCCTGCTGACAACTTGATAATGGATGATTCTTTTAACAATAACTGTGACATCGCAGTTGCAGGGTCATTCGAAATAAACACTTTTCCATCCAACAATTATTAATCAAGTCATGGACTCACAATCTAGTAGAACCCAGAGACCACATCAAATAAATCACCTTGACCTTTGCACTTTTACACTGATTGCATGGCAGGAATAAGCTGTAACTTACACGGGCGTGCCTCCACTGTTAATTGTTGTATCTTGACTTGACAATCTGTTATTGTGTCTGTGTCTTTGTGTAGATGGTCTGGGTCGTGACCTGGCTATCTGTGGTGGTACTGAATGTGGACCTTGGCCTAGCGATCGGGGTGGTTTTCTCCATGATGACCGTCATCTGCCGGACACAGAGGTACATTTTCCATTCCAGTCCACCAAGAGGGTTTCATTGTAAGAAATATAACTGCACATCTAGGAGGCTAAACATCATATATTACATTATAATAAGACTGTAATATCCCAAAAACAAACATATGAATCCTCCAACCCCATCGATTCATATCTGTCAGGTCAAGCAGATCATCTATCATGTGTTCATTCATGTACCACTTTAATTTAAAATGGATTTCCAATCATTTAACAGGGCTGGATGTTCTGTACTTGGTCGGGCCAACAACACAGAAATTTACAGACCTCTGGAGAACCACAGCAAGGTGAGCATGGTTTCATTTCAGGCTTCACTTTCAGCCTTAACCAAGCAGCAACTAATGATTCAAATCTTAGAGATGATGCAGCAGGGATATCCTAGAATAAAGCGACTACCTCCTTCTCCTTTCAGTGCTATGAAGTGCCTGGAGTGAAGATCCTAACTTACAACGGGCCCATATACTACGGCAACCGCAGCTTCTTCAGGGAGGAAATCAGCAGGCTGCTGGGCCTGACACCAGAGAAGATCCGCAGCCGGGAGAAGGCCAGAAAAGCCCTGGAGAAACGGGAGAGAGACACCACTGTCAACACTGTGGTACGACCCCTACTA
Organism: Pseudochromis fuscus; assembly: GCA_900323345.1. Taxonomy (NCBI): domain Eukaryota; kingdom Metazoa; phylum Chordata; class Actinopteri; family Pseudochromidae; genus Pseudochromis; species Pseudochromis fuscus. The sequence continues at coordinate 7,093 of OOFC01030322.1, read as the reverse complement.
TCACTGTCTGAGCTGAGACATAAAAATATACAGATGTGATGGTATCCATACTCTGAATCATCCTATTGAATCTGAGTGTCTTCTTGTCTCCCACCTTACATTGCTCTTTAGGAAAGAGGCATTGCAAACACATCATTCTCCTCAGAAAATGAATTCTTTAAATCAGGTAAAGAACGACATTTATAGAGGCCTGTATAAGCAATAATGAATATGCATAAAGATTTTTTTTTTTTAGATTGCTCTGTATTTGTTGTAAATATTCTCATGCTGCAGATCATTTCAAAGAAAACCACAATACCTTTCCTCTGCAGAAACATCTGAGAGTGATGTCCAGGCTGTGTTGATTGACTGCAGCAGTGTGATATTTGTTGATGTCGCTGGAGCAAGACTCTTCATACAGGTTAGTCCACAGAGGAAGACACAATGTGTGCATCGCTGGATTAGCTTCTCTGTTTCTTTATGTGCTGTGTCAGAGTAATGAGGACCTTTGGTGTTTTTGCAGATGTGCAGTGAGTGCCAGAAAGTTGGTGTTCATGTATATCTGGCAAACTGCAGTGGTATGTATTCAAAATATTAATAAGATTTATACATATATGGGCACATGCATCAGTCTTTAACCTGCAACACTAACTCTGTATGTGTTGATAATCACTGTATTTTTTTCATTGCACCTACTTCATATTTATATATATATCTCATCCTTGTTTTAAATACATATCTGTCTGTGTTAACATTTTAAAACCAGAATCAATAAAGCTGATTGTGATTGGGATGTGATTTCTGTCCCCTCAGAGAGCGTCTTAAAGATCCTAACTTCAAGTGGTCTCATGAACTACATGAATCCTCAACATATTTTCGTCACTGTTCACGATGCCGTGACGTACATTCAACAGCAGAAGGTAAAGATCAGAATATTTTTATTTTTTACAAATATACCAGAAAATGTTATTTTAAATTACTCAAATTATTGAAAAAGAATGTAAATATAAAAAAACAAAGATGTTGCTGTCGTCTGTTGCAGGAAAAACCTCTGGAGAACACCACCACAGTTTGGGTATGAGCCAGGAGGACAGTGATGAGTCATGCTCCCTCAGCTGAG
>OOFC01030319.1:18470-35798 GCA_900323345.1 Pseudochromis fuscus | reverse complement strand
CATCTTTTCTTAAGAAATAATACACTGTGATACAAGATGTGTTTGTGTGTGTGTGTGTGTGTGTGTGTGCATAAAAACAACTTGAACAGAGCTGCACTTTATGCCTTAAAGGCTTTTGGATAATTGAGTCATTTTATATCATCTTGTGAGAAGTTTTATTTATACTGGGGAAAAAAAACAAACAAAAAAATAACTAAAAATAAAAATACACAAAAAAATGGCTTCAGATTTACCTTTGTGCTCCCTCTCATTCTCACTCTCTCTCCACTTATTTTTTTAAATATTTTTATTTGTTCAGAGTACAATTACCTTACCATTTGGGGGCTTTATAAGAGCAGCTATTTTTACAAAGCTGGCAAAGAGTGTGTGTAAATGAGTTTCATTGACAAAATGGGAGCGCAGAGGCAGGTATTTGGGGTGTAGTGTACTCAGAAGTGGAGTCTATTGTCATGTAATTAAAACTGTATAACAAGTTAAAAACACTAGGAGCAAACACTTACATAGGATTTATGTTATGTTATTCATCTTTAACCCTGCTGAGGAGTTTCACACAAACATACGACGGGAATGGAAAAAGCCACAAGTGTCACGCTCACTGTTGAAGCTGTGGATGAAATGAGTGATAATGCCCCATTGTCCAAACAAACCCACACTCCTGCAACAATGAGTTTCGGCCTCCTCACACGCTGCTGGAATAGTTTAGACGCATACATGAGGTAGCTGTTTCACTGCCGAGCAACATGTGGCGGTTTTATGGAGCGCCTGACTTAGCACGAGAGGGAATTAAAACATGGAAATGGCAGGTCCCTCGGTGCGCCATAAACTGGGGTGGAAACATTTCAAATGCAGATGCACCTGGGATCAACAAACACACTGGGACTTCCCAAGCACTCGTTACACACACATACACACACACAGCTACTACAACTACCACTGTTGTACTTAACAATGAAGAACAGGTTGTTCTCCTTTTTTGGAGGGGGGGGGGGTTAATACACAAAACAGTGCCAGTAGATGTGTAATACTTTGACTGATTAATGCAGGACAAATAATAAATGTTCTGCAGAGATCTATCCATTCATCAATTTGGGTGAGGCGTGCAGGGAGGGGTGCTGCGGAGGCTGAGTATGGGCCTCCAGAGGGTTGCATCAGTATTTAAATGGATTTCACTTCTCTGACCTTGCCTCATAACTGCAGGACATTGTCACCAGAGAGATAGAGACAGGATGGAGAGAGAAAGACGGAGAAAATTAGAGGCAGCGAATGTGAGATAAAGACGGAATTAACAGAATGGAGTGAGAGGGAGAAAGGAAATAATTATGAGCTAGAGACTAACTGTGTTATATGTGTGTATGCAGTTAGGTGAGTGGAGGTTTTATTTTTTTACTTACTCTCCTGAAAACTGATGCAGCCAAATTGTCAGAAATAATTATCTGATGTTGTCGAGCTGTACTTAACTTATCTTTTCAGATCTTTAGTGATATGATATTTCTTTAAGTGTTAAGCTGATGACAGCGTTGCTCATCAAGCTAGTGTGTTACACCTTCAAACAAACATCAACAGAGAAGATGTTTATGTTACGAAGCTGGGAAAACACCGGGTAAGTGGGTAAGCTGTGTCTCCAAACAAAGTGTATGACAAATGAAAATGTTTACGTCTGTGGTGTCAGAGCAATTACCAAGCAGGCATGCTCTGGTTTCAAATTTTACAATGTCTAAAATGGGCGCTGATGACATCATGTGTATATATACACCAATGCTACGCTGTGCATCAAATTCTGATTACATCAACATCCAGGACTTGTCAGTTATATTATCAGAGCTGCCTGTCAGTGATGTTTTCCTAAAAGTTCATATTTATTTGCACGGGGCACGGTGCATTAGTGCATGTTTGTGCTACAGTGCATTAGCTAATATACAGCTGCATGTAAAAATCCACCTTTGAATTCACAGGGAGTTATTTGTTGACTTCTGCCATCTTTTTTTTAGATGTTAATATCAGTTCGAGGAAGAAGTGATCAGAGATGAAAAAAGAAGAGCGTGAGGGAAGTGTCACCTCTGGCTTGGCTCTCTTTCTCTCAAACACACACACACACACAATTTCTCATGAACAAATCACACGCAATCACTCATATGCTCTTACATATAGTTCCTGTCACTTTTTCCTATCTGACACCTCCCCCTCTTCCTTACGTGTCAGTGGGAAACACGTTCATTTGACCCAGACCACCAATGGGACCGCAGTCAGCTCTCACTGACACCCACATCACTGCAGATTAACCAATCACATCGCAGTGTTAGCCTGTCAGGGAGCTGACAGCTCTGATTTCCATAAAGGAAGCAGCACGTTGATTTTTATATGTGTGTGTCTGTGAGATCCGAAGTGACCCAGGGCGCGTCTGGCCGCAAAAAATCCTAACATGTGCACTCGGGCCCAGATAGCCAGGGGCCTCTCTTTCACACATGCACTCACGTACTCGCGCATGCACACACGCAGACACATTCCTGCCCCCTCAGCACAGGAAAGAGCCCTGGAAAGCACTGGAGACTCAGGGGTGACCAGCACTGCCATTTCCACCCACCTCTCCTACCAGCATTACATCAGAATTGATTGACCCTTGCACTGAGTTGTGATTCGGAGCTGCAGGAACTAGTTGTTATTTCAGGTGGTTTTCTCTCTTTCTCTTTATGTAACTGCGGGTTGATCTCTCCTTCTCTCCGTGATACTTATTAGTTCTTCTTTAGCGAAAGGACTGACACGGCGGGGTGCGTGTTATCAATGTTTTATGCACGCCATCCCGTGTAATTAGCGCCATAAACAGGAGATGATGAGCAGCGTCTCCGAACAGAGTTAACCGTACACTTTGGTGCTAATCTTACACTTGAGCGTGGACTCAAACAGATGGAGGGCACAGAGTGATAGAGACACAGAGACACACACTGAGGGAGTGCTCTGATAGGCTCGGTTGGGGGAAACGGGTGGAGAGGAACGTTGGTCCCCAACGAGGCGAGCTAACTGGGGGAAATTAGGTCAGTGTGTTCCCTCTGACTCCACAGCAAGAACACGCTGTGCATGTGTGTGTGTGTGTGTGTGTGTGTGTGTGTTTTGCCGGTGCACCTACAGTGTCACACTACACCGCTACAGCGACATAATGTGCAGGTCTGTGCTTGTTTGTGTACGCTGCTTATTGGCACAGGAGGGTGCAAAAAGTTGAGGCTGACTTTTACGCAGGTTATTTCCATTTAATCCAGACATAGTGTTTAATAACTACAACTGTATTTATTATAATTCTAATTGAGACAGAAAACAAGCACGTAACTAATCATAGAATTATAATCAGTAACAAAATAATTCAGACGTGACACAAATGAATAAAGGTTAAGGGACATTTATTCCCAAACGGCCGTAAAGCCTTTTGTAATAAAAGCTTCGGAGACAGATGGAGTCGGTTCTGCAGTCGCTTTTCCTCAGGAGGATGAGGATGCTCCTCTTTTCTACCTTCCACTCAGCTTTGTCTTTACTTTGTCTCTCTCTCTCTTCATGTCTCCTGATCAGGACAAGTCACACATACTATAATTGATATGAGATTTAGGGGGTATATTTCAATGTAATTAGAATCTTGATAATTGGACTAATTAGATCTAATTGCTATGTGAGAATGACTTTGATTAAAGCAGGTTTCTCTCCTCAAAATGAGAGTAGAAAAAAAAATAGTTGGGTGACATTGGTGAGATGCTAAAACTAATTGGCAATAATCATCAATGCATGAAAATGAAGCTGTGGAGCAGGTACAGTGGGTAGAGAAATCTGATGAGTAGATATTTTAGTGGATCTATTTATTTATTTTGACATGTGACAAGATTTGCAAAGTTTCAGTGGAAGCTACTATCAGCATCTGATCGCTGTGCTGAGTACACTCAGTAGAAAGTACTGCCAAAGTACCCTCTAAAGTGTAAAATTAATTCAGTCTGAGTATGTTTATCTTCATCCAGAAGCATTAAATTGGCCCGGTCGAATTACAACAGCCGTATTGAATCAGGTGCTTTGATTTTTTTTTTTTTTTTCAGTGCTATTCTGTGAGAAAAAAGGTGGTTAAGATTACACTTGTAGACATCAAATAAGCTGGAAGGTCGGCAAGAGTCTTTCATGCGTGTTCAAACAGATATCATAGTAACTGTTCACAAAAAAAAAAGGAAGGATCACTCCTGACTTGTTTTCATATTCGTTTTCATTTGCTTGGGATTGACTTGCAGTTGTCAATACTCACTGCACAAGGTGTGTGTTTTTTGTGGTTGTATTTTAGGGTTTGTGATTCATTTTTTTTATTTTTTGGGGGGAAATTTGCGCTTTTTCAATCATTACACTTAAAAACAAAATGATCAATTTATTAACTCTAAAGAAAAAGAACAATGAGAAAAATAATAATTTAATCATATGTAACTGAGACGCCACCCAGAAGATGTATTTTCAGTTCAAATAGATAAAGAATCAATACATAAATATCTATAAAGTAGATTATTGCACTGTTACTTTAAGATAACCCTGTGCCAATATTGTCATATTTTCAGTCAGTTGATAACTTTATAAATAAAGTTGTTTAATTTGAAGTCACACCTGCAGCCACACCCTCACATGGACATACAGTCAAAGTACTTGTGTGCGAGTACTCCACATACTGTCGAGCTCTGTAACATATTAGCTACTTCATTCCAATTCATTTTTGTGCATTTATTGTATTTGCTGGAATAAAGCGCTGCCATATCAATAAATGCATCGTGTTAAAGCGTTTGTGTGATTCTCAGTCTATCCGAACTGAATCTCACTGTTTCTAAGTGTTTTGCTTAATAATGCATGAGCATCTGATTTGCACATTTGTGTCAGGACGCCCTATAAAAATCTCAATGAGCTCAGTCTCTTGTGGCTCAATAGATGGCAGTAATATCCCTCAATCACTGCAGTATGAATCCCACTTAAAATACTTGAATATACAGACATGTGGTGTGTGCACGTACTGTAAACACTGACGCAGTCGAGAAAATACTGTAAACAGGCGCTCTCACATACATGCACGAAAACAGAGATGCAGATGTACAAAAGTGGAAAATGCCAGAAGAGATGGAGATGACACTATTATGGCAAATAAAAATCTGTAAACACTCCCTTTTGTTTGCATCGGGTGTTGTGGAGAAACCCAGAATAAGTCAAACAACACAGTGGGAGAGGGGTTTGACTTTGACACCGCCACGTCTTTAACTTCATTGCGAGAGCCAACACTGGCATTGTATCTTTCTAATAGTCTGATTAGGTGAGGGCAAAAAAAAAAAGCCGCCTTTAGCTCAGAGATACTGTAATGTGTGCGCTTGTGAAGATGAAATCAATAGCAGCAGCACCTTCACAGGGCATCAGGGAACAGCCGAGGCTCCAACTCAATACAATCCGTACCTATAACTGACAGAAACGTCTCATCTCGCGGAGCCCGGCAACTGCTCAGAGGTAAAAAGCAGGCACTATGAATAATCGTGAAAACCATTTAATTGTGTCCCTTTGTGTGCAGTCTGCCTCGGTTCTGTGTTCGTTTTGTATTCACTCTCCCTCAAGATAGTCCCTGTGTCGTCATTTGTTGGCAGGATACGCTGGTAATCATTTGAATTCCCCCAGTATGTTCAGAAGATGTCAGGGAGTAGTCTCTGATCTTGTTTAATATGTGACCAGCAGCTATAAATTACCAACTCCCAGAAATGAGGAAACATGGGTACTTTTAAATCTCCAGGGAGAAGTCGCTTTATGTCTCTGTTGCACATACATAGACTCCCTCTCTCTGTCTCTCTCTCCCCCCTCAGTGCAGCAGTGTGTCTGCTAATCTCCTCCCCTTAATTTAGTTGACGTTCAAATAAAAACAAATACCTGTGACTTTTTTGTTGAAATAAGCAATTTTGCTCTCAGCCTGTTTTGATGCTCCATGGGCGTACAGTGCTGCACCTTGTTGCTTTTAACAAATTTGGCCAAGGTGTTTGAAATCCTGCGCTTCCCGCTCTGTTTATATTTCATGCATTCTTGTTTTCTCATTAAAATCAAATGCTGTAAGCCAGAATGAAGAGGAAAACAGCTTTTTTTTTTTTTAAACCAAACCTCGTCTGCTACAGTTTGTTGTCCAGAGGAGTGTGGAAAAAACACATAGTGACACTGTGGTTATAAACTGAGCAATGTTTGTTGTTATGTTGTTACAAACCAGATGAATTAGACTGATTATTTCTCTCAACTTACAACTCATGATATATTTGGACGCATATTAAATTAATACAGAAAAGATACTGACTTTTTAAAGTGTGAAATATTAAATTTAACTAAATTTCCTTGAGGCCCTGATGCTCCGACAATGACTCCACATGTGACCTGTTCATGTTAACAAACCTAAATTGACTGCTTGAATCTATATCAAATGCAAACTTTATTTAGATTTCCCTTGAAACACATGTGTCTCTATGTGTACAGGAGGTGTTCAGGTACATTTTGTTGTCAGTGTCTGCCTCCCTGTCTCTGCTGATGCCCCACACATGCACAGAAACCACTCATCACCCACGTTTTTTTTTTTTTTGTTTTTTTTCTCCCCCATTTGAATTTTTTGTGAGGCTGAGGCAGGATAATGAGTGGTGAGACTTACTGTAGAGAGTATGTATACTCCTCCATCTCCTCCATGGAGAGGTTCTCCATTGAAGGCTGCATCTTCTGTTTGTCTGCCTGCCGAGGCGGCGCGCTTCTGTCGCTCATGCTGGGGCCGCAGCTATTTGTCTTCTTGATTGGCTTCTTCTGTGAGGAGCAGGAATCGGGGAGAACACATGCGGATGTCATTTGTAATCAAAGCAGGAAACAGGCCTCTGAATTTATCTTGGGGGATGCACACGGTGACAGTGACAGTGTGCGTGGCACTTTGGAGCCTCTCCTATATCTCACCCGCGCCTCAATTGACGTGAGACAAGAATGACGGCGAAATCGCATACGGCATGCCATCCTTCAAGTTGAGTTCATTTGGGAAACATGCGTACAGTGACGGTGGTGTTAAATATGTGATATTTGAGCAGCTGGCACTGTTTTTTTCCACACAAGTCGTTTACTGTCATCGTCATAAACACAGTCAAATGGAGTTAGGAAGTGGGGTTTTAAATTTTTCACCAAGGTACTTGGGAGCAGATATTATTTGTTAAGCCGCCAACATGTTAACGGCTTGCTTTCCCTGGCCCTGTCAGCCCTGCCTGTGTTGCCCTTGGGTGGGCTTAGTGCCTTTCTGCTTGAAGTTGTGAAATACACACTGATGTATGTTAATGAGATCCACAGTTGGAATAAGCAACCTCTCTCTTTCTTCTACCCCTTTCTCATTCTACCTCTCTCCATTTAAATTTTTCATCTTTTCCTCTCTTCCACCTCTCTCTTTCTCTCTGTCTCTCCCTCTGAGATAAACTAGGCCCAGGAAGTAGTAAATGGGCAGAGTCCCATAAAAGCTCCATCCGTTTTCATAGGGCAATCTTTGCCAAAGCAAGCTTGGATTCCAGAGTGATGATCACAATAAAAAGGTGGAAAGGAGCGGGAAAGAAAGCAGAGAGGGAGAAAAAAATGCAGGAGATATATAAACCACAATGTTCTCCGGTGTCTCCCCACAATAAATTTAATGCAATACCTTAAGAGTGGATTCGGTATATAGCTGGATTCCTGCCCTGTGGGCAAAGTGGTCGCCTGGAGAAAATTCATTTTAATTAGGCCTGCACTGCAGGTTGAAGGGCTGAAATCTGATCCCTCGCGCTCCCAGGCTGGGGCAGGTTGGAGATCACTCCACTTAATCATTAGACAACTGGGTTCCACACCACGACATTTGACAGAGTTAGCGAGGTTTTAAAGATGGGGCAAAGAGGGGAAGGAAAAACCAGGGTCTGCAGAGGCTACACAGAAATAAAACCTCATATCAACAAACTCATTTATTTAACAGGTCATCACTGATTAATGGTGGACTGAAGAGCCTCTTGTACATCAGCGGAAGGAGGTTAGCGAGAATAAAGACTTGTAGGGATGGAGCGGGAGGGGGAGGCTTGATGTTGTTCATCGGCTCCTAACTACCTCAACAATAACATCACAACAACAAAAGGCCGCAGCGGAGGCACAATGGCAGGGGCGGACCAGGAGGCAGCAATGCCAGATCAGCACACAGAGTCATTTTGCAATTACCACTTCAAAGTATGGCAGGTAACATGCAGGCTTTGATTAATTTAGCTTAAGTCTTCTGTAGCACAGGAAGAGGCGTGTTTAGAAAGGTTTGGAGAAGAAAAAAAAAAAAAGAAGAAGAAGAAGAAGGGAGGCCTGGCTGGCATTGCTGATTTCACAGAATTTGAGCTGCTTTGGCTTGTCAAGCAGATCAAAACTGGCTTTGAAGGCTGAAAAATACCTGTTAGTGTGAAATGTATTTTGACAAATCTCAGATAATAAGCCGGGGAGGTGTGTGTAGGGGTGCAGAGAGAGAGAGAGAGAGAGAGAGGGGTGGGAAGGGGAAAGCAAAGAGGGTGCTGATTTTAAGGGTGGGAACACTTCCATCAGCAGCGTTACCTTGTGGTGAATCCCACCCTCTGCTTTCTCCCTGCACGCATCACTCTTCTCTCCAGTGTTTCCAGAAATGGCTGCAGAGGAGAAATTCTTCCCTGAATCCAAAAAGAAAAGTCGTGGAGTGAGTTGAAAAAAGAGTAATAATTATAGTTTAAAAAAAAATGCAGATAGTTACTAATAATTATCCCAAAAAAATACTGCAAAAAGGATTACACTCTAAATCCTGACACAAATTTCATTAAAAAAATTGCAGAATTAATTCAAAATCCACATTTCTAACACAGAAACCACAATTTGAGAAGAGTAATTATTTCAAAATAAAACATGCTGTTTGCAATGTACTGAGAAATCAAACAAAATACTCTTTCTTAAAACACTACAAGCTTTTCTTTCTTGCTTTGGTCTTGTTTTTCTACTCTGAGGCAGGTAGTGAAGATGTTTTTGCTGTACTATCTAGAGACTTGCAACAAAGGCTGATTTCACTCTGTACAAAGAGAAGAAGCAGTGTTAACTTATGAAGCTCCCAGTACACAGTCATCTCTGTCTCCTCCAGTCACAGCCTCAGCGCCCTAATGTATGCAATTAGAAATGATGAAAAATCAAAAAAGAAATTAAATTTGGTTGTGATACATTTCCCCATTCTTCTCGTCTTTGTAAAATTACTTTTGAAGTGTTTTTCATCCTCCATTTTTTTTCTTTTCTCTCTATCTGTCTCACTTTTTTTTTTTTTTTGCTGTAATTTAAATGGTAAGCCGCCAGATGTGTGTCTCATGCTTGAAGAGTCGAAGATCTGCATTATTTAGCATATTAACATTCACAGAATTTAAAAAAGGGTTCCTGCTTTGCCTGGAGGTTGTAATTAAGTAAACCTTAGCTTGATACATGTAAAAATCTCACTATGTGAAACTTTTTCCCCCCGTGGAACCAATCACATCTATATAATACATATGGAAAACTCAGCAATGATATAATTTTTCTCTTGCTGCGGGATTAAATATATCAGTAATAATAACTTAAATATAGGCCACACATCAGAAATCCCTCTGACAGCTAAATTGTAGTACATGTAAATGGCAGGAAGAGTCTGCTCACTGCTATTTTTAAAGTCTGAAATCAGATTTTACACAGATGCAGTTTTTAATTACCACCACTTTGCTGGTAAACATTTGGAGTGCCTACAGTTGTAACGTAATAAGGTTAGATTTGTTCTATTTGCAGGATAAAATCATTTATATTTCTCCTGTTTCATTACATTACATAACTGGAGACTCAGGTTTGTGTCTGCAGTCAAATGAGGCACTTTGAAAGTGTGTTAAAAATAAAAAACGACACGTAACGCCATGAAAAACTGGAAGAGAAGAAAAGAAGCATAAATGTGAAACTGTGAAGATGCAGGAACGTAAAGCATCTTATTGTGAAATATATAATATATAATACACAATGCACAACTTTATTCAAAATGTGCATCGCTAAAATATATTGCTACAATTAAATGCACACGTCTCAACCTTTATTAGTAACAACAACAGCAACCATATAGACTCACAGACCTGGACCACCATGGATTAGGATGCTGTCTTAGACTGTACAAACAAACACACACACTCACACACACATATTTATTTTCACCAGGCCCCACTTGCTAATGCTCAGACGCTGTGGAACCAGAATCGGTGCGGAGGCAGCATCGACAGCTTTGACAGCTAAGGGCTACGTCCGTGAACTCAGAGTGTTGGAGCTGCCACAACTCCAGCCTCTCCGGGCACTCAAGGCCAACAACAAACTCCTTGTTATCCCCCCCACCACCACACCCCCTCCACTCGCCCGCCTCTGAGCTGTATTAAGACCAACACACACACACTCACCCAGCACACACACACACACACACTGCATTGATGCACCCACACACACGAAAATATATTAATATGTAGTCACTTGCATATATGCACAAACACTTTCCAGGGTAGAAAAATAAGAGTGTATATGCAACACACCTCTGTGCGCTCTCACACAAAAACAGGCCGAGCAAAGAGAAAAGCCTCTGGGCTGTAACACTGCTGAGACCCCATCACTGTGTTACCGGTGAGATGGAACCAGAGTGAGATGGCGGTTCTTGCTCACCTAGGCCCCTAATTGCCTGATGACTGGTCCAAAGTTACAGAGGAATCGAAGGTTAGTGACTCGCGGATTACCCCTGAGTCCATGTCAGGATCTGGTGTTAAGGTTGCTATGATACTGTGAGGATTCGCATCACAGGGGGAGTCTATTTTCTTGTAATCCATTTCATTCTAATGACAATAACAGACACCGGGTGCATGCTAATATGTATATATATGTATATGGTCTGAGTTTTAAGAGTCTTGAAAGTCTTGAAAGTCGAATCTGTCTTTATCGGGGTTCACCGAGCCGTTGTCTTATCACACAAAAATTTGACATTTTTTTTCGAGGCGAGACGCTTTCACCTATGGGTGCGTTTGTCCTATCCGCTGTGTTTTTGTCCTCCACATGTGGTCCTTTAGGCTTGTTTACTGCACCCCATGTCGGGAGGGGTGGGGGTTTACATGTGTATCTCTGCGAGCAGGCTTCAGAGGGTTGAATCCATCATTTTGGTATCCGGACATTGTTGAATTAATTGGCGGGATGCAGAGAGGGCCTGATTGAGAGGGGATGACGTAACATTGTGGTTCAAGCCTCTGATGACTGGGAGTGGCCTGGAGGGGGGGAAACATCCTGAAAGTGCAGGGCAGTGCTCCAGAGAAGACATCAGATGAGGAATCCTCGAAATCACCATCGGCGCTCAAGGGGGCAGATGTTAAGATGCATTTGTTAAAAAAGTAAATAAATAAATGAAACAATAAATAAAATAAAATGAAAAAAGGGAAAGAGGAATGAAGCTGTGATACAGTTACGACAGACTCATCTGCGTGCTCATAGTGATCCACTAAAGGCGATCATGAAACAAGACGCTAATCTAATTAGTCATTTGGGTTCAAACAAACCCAATGTAACTAGATCATTCAGTTAATGTGAAAGGTCACTTAACCCAGTGTGCCTCTAGCTAATCACTACGTTAGAAAGCCAAATACACTCCATTATGCTTGGACAAGTCAGCTGAGGTAAATCAGATTATTATCATCCAATAGCCAGTTAATCAGAAACACAAATGCCCACACAATATCACTTACAGTAATCTTCAGATTTTTTATTTATTTATTTTTTTATCAAAACGTGTCAGAGTTATTGTCTCGGATTGGGATGTCAGGTTTTGGTTCTGTACGAGACACCTCACAAGCGCTGTGATTTTTCTGTGGAGATTAATTAACTCAAGGCCTCAGGAAGGCAAACTTCTAGTCTCACTGTCAAGCTATGCTCAGTGTACATTATCACCATGACAGGAGGTCTCCATATACTTGTCCCGACTCTGAGACAAATGGGTAATGAGGAAAATCCAGGCGTTAACATTTACAGCGATCTCCACACAGCGCGCATCAGAAACAGGGAGGCATTAAATAGGAAGGAAATGTCTGAAAACTCTCAGACTTGACTGAAAACTGAAGAAGGGGAGTTCGGGTGGTGGTGGTGGTGGTGGGGGGGGGATAATTCGTTCTTCTTTTCCTCACTGAATTGGATTTCCATTTTTGGCTAGGTTAAAGTTGTCCATCCAATCGCTCCCCTCAACCTTGACGTATTGCCACATCTGAATGCCATAATTCGCTCCAGAGGTAATGCAACATGAACGGATCTGTATGCAAATGAGGCGAAAACGTCAGGTCGGCTTAGGGATCGGCAGAGATGAGGCGTTGGGCAGGACACCTTTTGATCCGTTGTTTCACTCGCGGATCGGGTTCACTTCCCAAAGCAACCTCCTCACCTGGCTGTGGGAACGAGTGTGTGTTTGTTGACATCCATGCGTGTGAGCCAGAGCTCGCTGCCGTGTGCGGTGAGGAGACCTGGTACCTTTTGCCATGTGTGGCAGAACATAAATCTCTCATAGCGAGCGCTCCCTCCCTCACTCTTTCTCCCTCTCCCTCTCTCTCTGGAAAGGCAGCCAGTTCGTTGGGGACACTTCCCTTGTGGGCGTTAGGATCTCTGTGGGGGGTCACAGGTCAGCCAGCGGAGGAAGCGACAAGCTGTGAAATGTAAAAGACCAATTTCTTCCACATGTTTCAGTGCTGGGAGAACACTGCCAAGCTGTCAGCCGGCATCACGTTTAAAATGGGCCAGGGTGCTACCCAGCAGACCTGTCACAACTCATTTGTAATTAAAAAGCCTGTGTGATGTTTAAAGCAGAGCACCCCAGAAACTTTTGAGGACTGTTAAATAAAGATGAGCTGTGCGTGCAAAAAAGGAAAAAAAAAAAAAGGAGGAAAGAAAGAAAGAAAAGGAATAAAGAATGATGTAATGATGACAGAGAAGCTAGCCACTCAACTTTGTAGTAGATCAATACCAAATGAGTCTGTATTTGATCCACGATGTTGGATGACTGTGATCGGGAAATATGTTTTTAAAATAAAGAAGTAGATCCTTATAACTATCAACACAGTCATTAACCCCCTGTAGACGTGGTTACAGTTGCCGTGTGACCCTGCCTGGACCACCACATGAGCAGGGAAACCACAGTGATCCAGTTCATGTGATGGACACACTTATTCAGCAGAAACAGAAAAGCAAAGTAGCACCTGTCCATCACAGGACTAAAACATGGATACACACACAAAGCCTTTTTACCTGGGGATGTAAATGTGCAGTAATAAAACTGTGTCTCTGGACTCAATGAGGAAACCAGGTAACCCAAGAGGAAAACCACAAATATGGGAGATCATGCAAAAAGTCATGGGAGATCATGCAACTCAAAAAGCCAAGGTGAAGTTTTTAACGTTGCTCTTTTGCAATATAAAGCCTCTAAATTATCTGTTTTGTATCATTTTTCCTTAAAAGTGATCTATGTGAAACAAAGATAACCAGAAAACAATTGAAATTTGAGTATTCTCATTGAACATATTTGGGATTACACTTCAAAAGTAATCAACTGGTTATTGCACTTTAGAGAAAATACCCAAACAACTCTATTGATCACTATAACTACAGGTTCTTCATCTCACTGATGTATCACTGCTTTAGTTTAACCTTTTAAACCCCAATGTCCCCCAATTGGAGGACCCTGAGACTTGTCTCTGGTATTTTTCTGTAGTTGAAATTTCCAAATAAGAGCTCAGGGCTTAAGGGGTTAAGGTAAAAAAATTTCACATTAAATCCACAATGCATCAAAACCAAACCATGTATGTACAAATGTCCTGTAACAGTCAGTTTAGCACAGGATTGATTAAACTGAGGTGCACAGTATAAATGAAAGAGGTGAAATAGTTTTCAAATTGAACCTTGAATATTCAGCAGATGAATAAAACAAATTAATCTGTTAAACTGTGTTTCTCCTCAAGCAATTTTATAAAAAAAAAAAATTAAAAATAGCAACCAGATTGATCACTCATTCATTTATAAAAAAAAAAATTACAATTTATTATTATTTTTTTAAATCATGCGTGGCTGCTAATTGAACTTATTTACCCAGTGCTTTCTATTTCCATCCACTTATTGAAGTGGTGGTGCTATTTATCTGTATGTATTATCTATCAGCGATCAGGGTCCACCAGTGTTGTGTTTGCTGCTTAAATATTTACCTGAACTAACACTAATGCTACAGTGTATCTGTTGGTGATTTGCATATAATCTCACTGAAAAAACATCCTGTGTTTGATGTCACTTCAGTCTGTTTAGCTTAGCCCACTGACTGTACTACCCAGCCCTGCCCTCGGGCACGTTCACTTCATCCAAGAGTTGCTGTAAGTGAGGCCTGCCATTCTTCTTTCCCAGCGCTGGTGACATTAGGGTGACATTTTCTCCCCACTGTGGCATAGTCGGGGGCTTTTAACATTGGACCCCTACCTGGCAGAGATGAGGACGAGCAGGCAGAATCAGCTGACAGGTGGAGGGGAGACCCCCGGTGAGAATGCACCACAGCGGGCTCTCCTGCTCTGCAGCTGGGGCCTGCGTGCGACTGCTGCTGGGACTGGGGATGAGGACAGAGCTGGGACTGGGGATGAGGACAGAGCTGGGACTGGGGATGAGGACAGAGCTGGGACTGAGGATGAGGACAGAGCTGGGGCTGTGATGGGGTCTGGAGCTGGGGCTGGAGTGGCCCCTGGTTGTGCCGCTGATCACGATGGACCTCAGACTGGGGCATAACAGCGGGGTTAGAGGTGGGTATCGATACTGCGGTGCAGTGCTTGGGCCCCCCAGATGCTCCAAGTGGAAACCTCTTCACCTGAAACCACACAGGAGAGGCAGGTGTGTGTGTGCGTTACAGTGAATATTAATATAACCTCTTCATGCTAATGTCATCAGTAGTTATGTTCATATTATTCCATTGCATCACCACTGTTTGTGTGCAAAACAACATGTGCATGTAATTACACTACAGGTGTTAGTGATCAAACTGCAGACATAGCGAACTATTAGCATTTGTCATAGTGCGCCATAAAATAATTCAATTAAGCTTATAAATGTGACAAGAATATTGTGCATGCTATCGTGCTGTGCATATGCAAAGATGCACAAAAATATCCTGCAGGTAATCAAAGCAACTGTAGACAACAGTAATGATACTGCAGTAATACAAACAACATGTCACAGTCAAAGGGACAAATAAAGAAGCAAACCCAAGACAGAAAGCTTTGTTCTGGTTTTTAATTCAATTAAGATGTTTACTAATCTAATCAATGCATCAGCTCAAATGCATCCGGAATTGCTGGGTAAAGATGTGGTTCTTGTTTGCTCTCTGGGGCCAATTTCCAATTTCTCTGCAAAAGCTTTTTATCATAGAAAATCCAAAAATCCAACCCCCATCTATTCAGATCCACCACTCTGCCTCCCGCCGAAAAAAAAAAAAAATCCCAAATAATAGGAGAGGATCAAAGTGTGGAAAAAAGCATATGGCTTCACATATAACTATTAAACTTGTACATACCTGCACACAATTATGAATTCAAATGCAATAAATAAGAGATAACAATCATCAAAAGGAACATGCAGGCACATGCTTCTTAATCACAGACACAAACACACACCTGAAAATACAGGTTGCACAGCCAGTGGTCGAGATCAGAGGAGATGAGGGCTTCGATTTTTTTAAACTGGTCCAGTTGTGGGCTCGGCTGCCCCCTGAGCAGTGGAGTTTTGAACCTGGGCCGATGACACATAATGGGTAGTAGTCACTGTACAAGTAAATACTCATGAACATTCATTTGGGACTTGTTTTTATAAAGGTCATTATGTTGTTGATAATCATAGTAGCCTAGTGATCTGCAGTTAACTCCTGCAGTTGACACACCTGCCCTGGACCAGACCGAGGCTCGGACCGCAGACAGGAAATGTGCCCCAGGCCAGTACAGAGCTGATGTGGCTGCTGTCTCCCGGTAGTCCCATCAGCTGGAACACGAGGACCATGGAGGGCGAGATCTCACAGGCAGCAGGTAAGATCTGCAGAAGCAAGAAAGAGTCACAAAGTCACTCACAGTTCCACTCAGGTGAGCACACACGCCTGCAGGCGCACACACGGCTACGCACACACATGCAGGCGCATCGACACGGCGTATACAGTACTAACCATGCATGGACTTGCTCACAAAAATGAAGTCAATGACAAACAGACACACAGAGGGTAACAAACAGGACAGGAGCCCTCAGGGAGCCATTTAATCTACATCCTAGACTTGAATCCCGCCTTAACTTATTTTTTTTAACCTTCTTAACCGCCATTCTTACCCATCCAACTCAGCAAATTGCCTAAAAGGAGATGTTTGAGTGATAAAGACTGTCGGCATCAAACACAATGTGGAGGAGAACTTGAGATCGTAGTGTGGAAGCTGACAGTTACTGAATTTGTGATTCAGTGAGGCCGCCATCAATCAAACTGATAATATTAAGGGTGTCTTGCGTGAAGCAAAAAAAGTGTTAGTGGTTAGCAGTCAATGGAAAACACATACATTCTTATTTACCCAGAGATCGGTGGGTTTGCTTAAAAAATGAACTGACAGCGAGGTGTGTGCGACTTCATCCATCACCGGATGGAAATATTTTATCCTTTTATTAGTTGTAATGGAAAATGCAGAGGACTTGTTTTAACACATAAATCATGTGTATCCCTTTCACCCCCTGCAAATCTGCTTTTGGTATGCACCTGTGAAATGATGGGTAGCAGTGTCTGACTAAGGACATAAATTTATGGCATAATATCACGGATTAGAGATATTGAGAATATTCGTATTATTCATTTACTGTGAGAAATATGACCTGCATAAATAGTCATTTGTGTGTGTGTGTGTGTGTGTGTGTGTGTGTGTGTGAAGTGCCTCGGTGTAGACCTGCAGTTGTTTGCATATGTGGGAAGTCTTGTGTTACTGTGGGGTTTGTGAGACTGGAGGATGTGCTTTATAGCTCCTCTGTTTACTGGAGGAGCCTCTTAAACCATTAGAAACATCCAGTTTAATCAAAAACAAGAGTGAAGGGGGAAAAAATGATGGCGACTATCCCTCTTTCCTCAACGACCAAAACACAGGATAAAAGATTAAATACAGGAAAAGACCAAATTAACAGATCTCCATATATATCTCCTAGGACATCTCCTCATTTTTATTCTTTCCTTCTTCTGGATTTTTTTTTTTTTTTTTTTTTTTTTTTTTTTTA
>OOFC01030318.1:1132-27673 GCA_900323345.1 Pseudochromis fuscus | reverse complement strand
TGTGCCCTTTCAAAAATAAAAGTCAAGTGGGTACATTTATATTTGCATAAACAAGGTCAGGTATAGTCACACACAGGAGGAGGCAGAATCAGCAGGACAGAAATTATTTTATGAGCGTGTGTGTGTGTGTGTGTGCTGACCTCTGGTTAGCCAAAAAATGTGTTTGTTGTACAGCACAGTGTTTAGGTGGGGTAGCTTGAATAAAAGCTTTATATCAGGTATATCAGCTATAACTAAAAGTATATAAAGTTTTATAAAAATGTATCTAATGTCTGGTTTATCTGCGTTACACTGCGTCAAGGAGGTTGAACCTGAAAAATAAAGAGGGAACTTTATTATACTTAGAAAGACAATGGAAATAATCCCATCCAAACACATAGTGGCTCTGTCACTGCTCAGATAGATAGATAGATAGATAGATAGATAGATAGATAGATAGATAGATAGATAGATAGATAGATAGATAGATAACGTAAACACTAGCTTGGGCACACTTCAGCACGCTGGACAGCTCCCATGGGGACCGCTGCCCATGGGTCACAGTGTGCGGACTCGTCTCCAAACTGCAGGACGCGCCGTGTTGTAGATCCAGGTATGTTCAGGTCAGTCGTGCTAAATGACGGACAGTGACAAGAAATTGTAAACTTTTCTAACGTACAAATCAATGACAGTCACTGAATTCGCGAAACTCTGATTGTTATTATTTGGTTTAAAGCGCAGTTTACCAGCTGCAGTTTTTAGTAACGAGGCGTAGAAAGTTGTTGTTATTCCCAGATTTGAGGCCTCGTTATAAAACATGAGACAAATGCATTGGACATGAGTGTCTCAATTTCACATCTTGTTTATGATGACACATTTTATCGTAACTGATTTTTCTCTGTAAGAATTAAACGTAAGCTACACTACAGATTACTTATACTTAGCCTATTTCTATTTTTCCAAAGCCCCCTGGCGGACAGTTGGAGACAGTACAGGTCACAGAAAGGAAAGAAAAGCCTGAAGTTAGTGCGTCTGTGTAGGTAACCAGAAGTCATTACATGTGATGTGGTTGTTTTGGTGCATCACCTTTAAGGTGCACTGAGGCTGACGTTTGTAATTTGAGTAGTGTTTTACTGTGATATTCACTGTACAACGTTTATACCGTATGTTAAAGGAGTAAATGATTATAGATTGATTGGTTTAATTGATTTCATGTAGTTTGAAAATTTCTGATTTAGAAGGTGATGGGACATGTTTTCGGGTGACATTTTATTGTAATAATATGGAAATGTGTGTGTTTATGAATAATTATGTACCCTATGTAATTAAAAACAGATTAGCTGTGTCATTTTGCAATATGATTTTTAAGCAAAAAAAAAGTGTTAAAAGACAACCAAAGACACAACCTCAAACCGGTCTGAGGTAAGCTTGGTCTACTGAAGCTGATCCTTTGTTTGAAGAACAAGGACACTGTTCTTTTCGCTAACATGTGGAAGTAATTGCGCCAAGCGGCTGCACGGAGGGCGGGGGAGCGCAGCATCGAGCCCCGGGGACCAGCTCCATGCAGAGACACCGGTCCGATCCTCCTGCTCTGTGCCCAGTGATAGGTGATTCACAGGGGCCTTTATTCTTCTGCTGCCCGTCAGGAGAGCCCCGGGGTACCGAGAAAAAACAAAAACAATAATAATGGCAGAGTGTAAGGACTCGGTAAACAGCTGACGCACGTGTGCCAGTAAACAGAAGAGCCATTAGTTCTCTGTGGCGCATAAAGGAAGAAAAGAACCCACCTGATGGTGTAATGTCTTTTGATGGGAGAAGCGTGTGTGTGTGTGTGTGTGTGTGTGTGTGTGTGAGAGAGAGAGAGAGAGAGACAGACGGATATGGGTGGTGATATGATGGTGTTGGAGCGCCCTCTATGAGTTCAGCGCGCCACTGTTTCCAGTTTCTGACTTGTGCACGAGCATCGTGTCCATTCACAACCGAGCTGCAAGAAAACATGCAAGAAAACAATTATAAGTGCAGTTGTTGCTATAAAAAACACTTGATGAAGTGAGTCGGTGACAATTTCATCCACAAAATGCAAGAATTGAAAAAATAACCGTTAAAGTGAAACTTCATCAGATGCATTGAAAGTTTTTAAACAGCGGCTTTTTTGGTTCCAAAAGTTTCTGTATGAAATAAAATCCTATAAAATGTCCTGATTTCAGCGGAACATTGAAGTGAATTCCCTCCAAAAACGACTTTTACTTTGAAAATAGGTTCAACACTCGAAGGGAGGAGAGAGAGACGGGGGGTGTCATTTCCTGAGTTATTTACTTTGAGCCAGATGATTACTTTTTTCGGAAGGGGGTTGAGGGGGGAAGGAGGGTGGACTGTAAAACTGAATCAGTTACAGGTCGCTGTAGCTGGAGAGCAGTCGTGAGGGCGGTCGCGGATGCGGACAGAGGGTCGTACATATGCTCTCACAGCGCAGGATCTCTGAGGATTACAGTCGCTGCAAAAGGACCCTTACTGCGCCTTTGGAGAGACCAATTCACTGTGGATATACTTACACGAAAGGAATACAAAGAGGGGATTACAAAAGGTAATTGAAAGGTCGATTTAAACTTTTTTGCTTTCAAGGTTTTTTTTTTGTTCGCGGACTCTGAATTATTTTCTGTAGGTCTGATGAGATTTAAATTACAGGCTTAATTAGATTAATCTAATTATTTAATTACCTTCCATATTCATTTTACTTCATTGGTGTGAGAAAAAAAGTTTCTTCACCAAAAAAAAAAAAAAACAGAACGTCCCACTACCCTGCAAGTTGTGTGCAAACCCCCCATAAAACAACACATTAGAAGTTTTCTTTTAGATTACATTTCTATCTGCCCTGTGCTCCATATGGTCGCACCGCTGGACGCCGAGTGGGGAGATGTTGCTGACTCTGCTGGATAAACGCGCTCCGTTTCGGTCTCACAGCTGGAGGTGTCACCCCGAAGACTGAAGGCACCATTGTGGGATGCTGCTTGGCACTTAATGGGAAACACATTGGACATCCCATTATTTCCTGGTCTTTCTGTGGATTGTTTGGGAATTATTAAAATGCACTGGGAGCACTGGGATGAGGCGGAATGAAGGATTCAGAGCTGGAGCTGAATTGATCCAAGAGGAGAGAAAGAAGAAGTGTTTTGGAGCATTCTTCATCAACCACTTCCCTGCTGTGTCACCAAGGGCTTTTGTTTGGATGCAGAGGAATACCGCTTTGGCTCCGAATTTCTCCAATATTCAAACAAAAAGAAAAATATGAAACTTTATATGTGCATTAATGCTCAGACCACTGTCACTTCTGCACATTGTCACAATTATTTCC
The DNA here is from genome assembly GCA_900323345.1 of Pseudochromis fuscus. Classification (NCBI taxonomy): domain Eukaryota; kingdom Metazoa; phylum Chordata; class Actinopteri; family Pseudochromidae; genus Pseudochromis; species Pseudochromis fuscus. Next base: position 24,342 of record OOFC01030318.1, on the reverse strand, counting down.
ACGGAAATCAACTATTTAACGCTGATTTCATCTAGTGAAAGTTGAAAGAAGTTACTATCAACTGTTGCTTAAATGTTTTCCGGCCGAGTAGAGGATGCATTTGGAATCTGGCGCATTTGTTGAGTCGCTTGGTGGGAGAGCGGGGGAATAAAAGAGGAGCAGGACGCGCAGGCAGTCTGACTGCCACTCCACACTCAGATTTACGCGCAGTGGCTAAAGGATCCTCGCCAAGCCAAGGGGGAAAAATCCTTATTGAAATTGTTTGAGACAAGGCGTGTGCACAAACACGTCAGAACGGATTAGGGATTTTTGTCAGCTGATTCCCACGCGAATATGTACTTTTGTGCAGAGTGGGTGCGCTAATTATAGAGTTAAACAAACCCAGGTTGCCCATGGATAATTTAGCCCTTTTTGGCTAAGCCATAGCGGACAGCCACAGGAAACTGCGAGAGGGCCAACACTTTTATTGTTTTGGGGACACTGAAGATACAGAACATCCATAATGGGTCTTGAAGACAGAAAACCCGAACCTAGACCGCCAAGTCAAATATAAAACTTTTTTATATAGAAGAAGAGCTATGCTTTACAGAATATTTAGAAGTTTATTTGAGTTTTCTTTAAGTGAACGCCTCTCAAACTATGTGGTCTCTGATGATAAACCCTGATCCACAAAAAGACAGACAGCCCATGAGTTCCGTAACAAAACTAAACTTGACATGATCTCTGTGGTGAATTGTGAGGCGTCTGGGCTAAACCTGGACATTTCTTCATTAGGAGCCCTTTGGATTTCTGTGTAAAATGTGATAAAAAGAAGATAAATATCGACGTGTTTATGTTTTTTTTTTTAATCCTATTTTGACATTCAAAAAAACATTAAGTGAGTTTTATTAAAAGAAATATTAACTTTGGAACAGCGAGTGAAGAAGCTGGAAATGATGAGATCCGAGGAGGGTTGAGGTGTTGAAAAAGCTGGACTGTGTCGCCCTCTACCGGCACCAGGAGCGGTGCGCAGCGGCAAGAGGAGAGGCGCTCCTCTGTCGTCCTCCCCATCCTGTCCAACACACTGTGGACACGTTTAACGCAGCGGAATTAACAGTCCTGCAGTCTTCGCCTTACTAAAGTCATTTGTGTAATCCTATAATAAATGTCAGATTTTTAGTATTAGAGCGATGTGGGAGACCACAAGTCATAAATGTGGCTGGTAAATTCCCAGATCCTCACTGAATGAAAGTTTAGGATTATTGAGGAGGGAGCAGGCACAGTGGCTCTACTGGAAGCACTGTGCTGGAAGAAGTCAACAACCCACTGATGTAATGACTTAAAATCAAATCTGGAGACACTGGTATCAAGTAAAACCAAAAATGTGTTTACCTCACTTGTTTACTAAACAACTGTTTTATCTCTACAGGCCAGAGCATCCATAGTCATGGATGGGATGAAGACGTTTGTCGTCTTTGGGGGTGTCTTGGTGATGTTAGTTTCAGGTAAGTAAAATAGTCTGCAGGTAAAATGTTGGGTTTTTTTTGATGGTCTAATATTTTATATTTAAAAAATCTCTCAGTGACATCTGGACTGTCGCCACCAACCATCGTGTCCAACCAGGAGGAGTTCGTCCTGCAGCCCAACTCCTTGTTCAACTTAAGCTGCACCGGTAAAAGAAACGTGATCTGGGCCGAGCCGCTACCGGAAAACACCTTCGTTTATCCGGGGTATTACACCGCTACGCTTTTTATTTACAACGCAACTGTGGAGAACACCGGCTATTACATGTGCACGTATGAAACCCAGGAGGGTGACTCGGACGGTGAACCGGAAGAGGACAATGAGGCGGGGATATATGTCTTTGTACCAGGTGATTATACTTCAGATGTTGAATGTATGTGAACTTACTGCAGGTACTTGGTGTATTTGAAGTACAGCTGTGACAGCAAAACCTCTTAATTAAGCAGTTTTATTACTTTGTTTGTTCACAACATCACAGAAAAAGTACTGATCAGATTTAGAGTATTTTTTTGAGAGAGGGGATATTACCCAAGAACAAATCGTTATTGAACAAGATTCTGTCTGAAATCCAATAAAGTCTCCATTTCTCTTAATGAGTGAATGCTTTAACAAGATGATGTTGCTATTTTACCAGAGGAGGGCAATAGTGTTCTGTTAATAGCATCAGTGTTGCTGGATTATGCCTTGGCAGAGGTTTGTGCTCTCTGAGTGCTTTCTAGTTTCTTATGAATTCAGTTTTTAATTTGTATTAGGCAACAGGTGTGTTGTTTGTAAGTCTAAAAAATGAACTAATCAGACTGAGAATAAACTGGATAACAGGTATAAAACGGTAAAAATAATCTAAGTAAATATATCTGTCTATGTGTACCTAGATCCCCATGCTCTGTTTGTCCCTGAGACACCTGATAACCTGGTTGTCCCCATGGACACGACCGGAGTGGCCATCTCATGCCGTGTGTCTCACCCCGACTCTCATGTTATCCTGAGGAGTGTCCCTAGTGGAGATGAGATGCCCGCCTTCTACGACAATAAGATGGGCTTCTTCGGGAGCCTCTCTCCCGGGCAGTACCAGTGTGAAACCACCATGAACGATCATACATTCAGAAGTGCCATTTACACTGTGAAAGTGGAGGGTAAGTCAGGACAAAGACTTGTGTAGTCTAATAAAAGATTTAGAGCCAGACTATAGTGACACTAAAGTGACAGGCTGGAGATTTCCCAGAAGAATAACTGCACAGCTACGTCTGTTACCATAGGCATGGCAGCAGGCTGATCTCACCGAACCAGAGCCATGATATTATGTCATTTCTACAGGGGGATGACTTAACATGCCTGTTTTTACTCTGTCTCGTGTGTGTGTGAGAGTGAGTGAGTGATGATGACCCTCTGTGATAAATGAGGTCATGGTAATCAAGTTGTCACTATCTTGGGACCTGTGAGATGGCGGTGCTGATATCTCCTCTCTGGTGGTCTCTCTGTAGCCCCAGAGGAGGTGGAGGACTTTGACGTGGAAGTAAAAGCCAGCGATGAGACGGTGAGAGTAGGGGAGCCTTTCAGCGTCATCTGCATCGCCCCATCAGGCTTGGCTCTCCAGCAGCAGTGGCTCCATCCTAAAAAACAGGCAAGATGCAATCATTTTCCCTTTTGAGCTCTTCTTTGAAAATTTCATTTTAGTTACATCTAAAGGCTTCCTCCGCCTGTCCATCCTGTGCGTCTTGTGCTATTTCCTTCAACCCCTTGTCATTTTCCCATGTTATTTCCTACTCAGCAGCACTGAGCCCTAAATAAGCAAATAATGGTTTTGGACCCAAACTTAGCCGTGGCAAGTGGAATATAGCTCAGTGGACAGCCTTAGTGGTTACAAAGTATGTGTTAGGAAAGCAGCAACTGAATGTTGTGTCTTCATTGTGAGGACGTCGGCCAAACAGTTCCCTCACTGCGGCAGTTAACCCCTTTTGAAAGACGCTGACGGGGAAAGTTAAAGTTCAGGACAAATGGCCCGAGGAAAGGAGGCAGTTCAAAAGAAGGGAAAGAAACACGTAGTAAATCCTTTGACCCCGGTGACTTTGAAACATGTAGGACAGATGCTATCTGTGCATGACAGCCAGCTGAACATTTAATGCTTTTGAAGTGTTAGTTTCAAGGATCTGAGAGCGTTTTGTGTGTAATTGATGTTTGTTTTTATTTATATTTTGATTTTTAATCTATGCAGCATGTTATTGGTTTTTCTGCTTGAGATTCCTTTAAGTCTTTTTCCAGAGATGTTCAGGGTAGGAATGCAGGACTCTTGCCTCCTGTTTTTGGTCTCAGCTGCAATTAAAGGCTCTGTGATCCTGATTTATCTCCTGTGACCTAGCAAGTGTTTAAACCATTAGCCTTCAGCAGGAAGACACAGATTCGGATGCACTGACATTGTACCTGCAAAATGGAAAAACACTGAAAGTTACAGTATTTAAATATCTTATTACCAGGATTTTTTTTTGTGTCCAATAAGTAGGATTTTAAATCTGTTCTTGTCTTCCTACAGGCTTTGGATGCATTTCAAACAAAACAGACTCTTGCTGACCAGATCATCTATACTCTCAGTATCCCACAAGCCACCCCTCAGGACAGCGGCACCTATGAGTGCTCCATCACCCACAAAATCAGCGGCGAGGTCCGAGTCAGCAGTGCGGCTGTCACTGTCGTTGGTGAGTCTTCATTAGAGCTGGAATAATGTGAATGAACCGCTGACTTACAGTGTCTGATATTTTGTATCTGTTTAATATTCTTATCATCATTGGGACAAATTGGTTGAGGTTTGACATATGTGCACAAGATGCTCTAAGTGGTGTGTGGAAGTCATTTTCTACTGTCCTACCATAAAGCTCCACTTCTGCTTTCAACATCAGCTACTGTGTTTTATGGGATGCCCTCAACAGATGTGTCAGGCCTTCATTTCACCTCAGTCCTTGCTTCCATCGCTCTACTGTGAACTAACTGTGGGGAAAACAACCCAGTGAATTTGTTCCTTTATTCGATTTTATCCACAATCACCTGTTTATTCGTTAAATGTTTTGCTCTTTCTCATTCAGAGGAAAATTCCTTTGTGACCCTGGATCACAGTGGGATTCTAGCAACAGAGTTTGTCAGCATTTTAGAGGAGACCGAGTTTACCATCCTCATTGATGCCTACCCTGCCCCAAAAGTCACATGGACAAAGGACGGCAAAATCATAGCAGGGAACTACTACATCCTCACCCACTCCAGTCACCTTGAAGGCAATCGGTGAGAATAAAGATTCTTCATTAGCCTGATACTTATAGCTTTTCAGTTTCAGGCAGCTGTTATGAAATGTTGTCTTTGTTTAAATTTCCAATAAAGAATTAGATGGTAAGCTTGATGCCACTGTAGCATCTAATCACTACATGTGAAGTCAAAGCCCTAGCAATGACTGGACACAGGGGAAATAGTTAGTAGTAGGTTAATATTTACTGTACAGCTCTGAGGGTGGTGTCAGTCATGTCATCTCAGAAGAGTGTCAGCTGTTCCTCTAAATAACAAAGGTATTTACTGATTTTCTTCTCACAGGTATCAGAGTATTCTGACGTTACGGCAGCCTCTGGAGAAAGACAACGGAAATTACACCATCACAGCTCAAAGTGGCTCTCGCACTGCTCAGTTCTCCTTTATCCTCCGAGTCAAAGGTAAACTAGATAGATAGATAGATAGATAGATAGATAGATAGATAGATAGATAGATAGATAGATAGATAGATAGATAGATAGATGATTTTTAATCTGTGACTTTATGTGTCAATTTTTCAGCCTCCACTGCAGCATTAATCCCACCATCTTCACCCCCGGTGCTGCTGCCAGAGAGAGAGGAGATGGTGGTGTCCCTCCACACTCCTTTTACATTGACGTGTCGCGGAGGGGCACCACTGGCCTGGGAAACACCGTTTGATGTACCCGAGCAAACACGGGAGGACAGCAGCGGCCTGTTTGTCACCACCATCACTGTGGACAGTGCCACAGCCATGCATACTGGCTACTACACCTGCTTTTACAATAGGAATGCCACTGATGATTCAGAGGACAGCAGCATCTACATCTATGTGCCAGGTATGGAGAGCTCAGCTAACGTGTGTGTCTCTGTTTTTTGACTTTTCTCTGGACTCAAAAATGTCTTTCACCGTAGATCCTGATGTTCCCTTCGTGCCATTGCCGGTACCTTTTGGCAACCACGTCCTGTCAAACCACGAGGAGATGGAGATCCAGTGTCGGGTGTCTGATCCGACTGCTAACGTGAGCCTGATTAATGTTGACACCCAGCAGCCTGTGCCCAGTATTTATGACAGTAAGAGGGGTGCTCTGGGGGTTTTCACTGCTGGAACCTATGTCTGCAAGGCCCTCATAAACGGAGAGGAACATTACAGCGGGGAATACATCGTACATGGCTGGACAGGTGTGTGTTACTACATTTGTTAACAATTTTTTGGGTGGATCTGTGCTCTGACATTTGAACCTTATTAACTGTTGTATCTCAGGTGGTGCTGCGCTGCATGTTGAGCTGACGGCCAAAAGGACTGCGCTGCTGGTTGGTGAAACAATCACTGTCACCTGCTTGGCCCGGGGGTCTGAGATTCTGGAAGACCACTGGAAATATCCTGGAAAACTGGTGAGAGTCATTTTAAGTGTGTGTTCTGGTTGTAATGTGGTTTGTAGGTCAAATTCCTAATTGTACTTTTTGTTTGAAGGCTAATCGCGCTCTCAAAACTGTGCATGAGAATAAGAGGGATCAGGAGATCCTTTACACTCTGACAATCCCACAAGCCTCGACCAAAGACAGCGGCATCTACTCGTGCTCCATCACTGATATAATAAGTAATGAGAGCCAGACGAAACAACTTGCAGTTCAAGTTTTTGGTACAGTCTTTTTTACTTACAGTACTTTATACAGTATATTATGAGTAACAGTTTGTTTTTCCTGCAGTGATGAGTCACTGCTGATAATCTGTCTCTGCCTTTCTAACAGCAAGTGAATTTATAGCCATCCAGCCGCAGTTTAGAGACTACGAATCTGCAGAGCTGGATGAAGTCCGGGAGTTCAGGGCTGTGATCAACTCCTTCCCCAGTGCTCATGTCACTTGGTTCAAAGACAGCGTTCCCCTCAGCGATGTGACAGCAGAGATCTCCACCAGCCTGCGGCAGACCAGTGAGACCAGGTGAGTCTCCTCTAATGACAGCAGAGCTAATGACAATGTCAGAGTAACATTCCCACGCATCGGCCAGGCCTGTAATTAGGATTTTAGTGCGATTGTGAACTTGTATGACTGTTGTTGGTGTTGTCGTTCTGTGCAGCTACATGAGTGTTCTCACTCTGATCCGGGCCAAGGAGGAGGACAGCGGGAACTACACCATGCGAGTGGAGAATGAAAACCAAAGTCATGAAGTCAGCTTAATCCTGGAAGTCAAAGGTCAGGGAGAGCCATTCATTATGTTTTGTTCCTCAGATATTGCTCTGACAACCATTTAGCCTCATATATAGTCTGTTTCTCACTGTTACATGCACTGCTGTACTCACCCCCCAACTGTTGACTGTTACAGTTCCTGCAGTCATCGTGGACCTGATGGACATCCATCATGGCTCGGCCACAGGCCAGTCTGTGGTGTGCATTACTAGAGGGCAACCTACTCCAGTGGTGGAGTGGTTCATCTGCAGGAACATCAAACAGTATGTACAGACTTCAGTACAGTAGTTTTCAGCTTTGTGGGCTAACAGAAATGTTCCTAGACTTCTCTATCAACACACATACATTCAGTACACCCCTAAATGTTGTGTATCTCTGTGTCGGTGTCCCCACTCAGTTGTGCCAATGACTCATCTTCTTGGTTGCCCCTCCCCGCCAACTCCACGGAGGTCACAATGGACTCGCACATCGATGAAGACAGTAACCAGGAGAGCCAGGTCATGTTTGGTCATCTGGAAAGCACACTGGCAGTGCGCTGCCTCGCCAGGAATGAGATGGCCGTTGTTAGTAGGGAGGTCAAGCTGGTGTCCAATGGTAAGACATATTTCATTCTTTCTTTTCTTAAGCCAGCTTTGAGTTGACATTTGATGTTGTTGTTTCCACCTTGTTTCCTCTTGGTTCCTTCTATTACTGACACTCAGGGTGTGACAGGCTTTGTGAGGGACAGTGTTTAGAGCTGGGTTAGTGCTGTCAGTGTTGCAGCAGCTGTCAGCTGATGAGTTTTTGGTGAGACAGCTGATAGCAGGCTATGAGGAAGGGACTCAGCTCAGACAGTAATTCAGGGAAAACAGAGATCGTTTTGACCATTTGGTCCTTTCAGATGAGCTTTACACCTCCCTCCCTCGCCCTCCCACCACTGCCTGGTCTCCTCCCCATCCCCCACTTCCACGTTAACTTCCCAGCATACCTTTTGGGCCCAGTAAAGTGGACACCAGACAGATTTAGTTGCCTCTAAGGTCCGACAGAGGACATTCCTTATGCAACACATGCATCCATTGCTGGCATATCAGCACCACACATTACACCCATGTGATTCATGTGTTCTCCATTTAATATGTGTGACTGCTGGCTTCTTCCTGAACAGGCCCTCACCCTGAGCTGACTGTAGCTGCAGCTGTGCTGGTGCTCCTGGTCATTGTCATCATCTCACTCATTGTCTTGGTTGTCATCTGGAAACAGGTACTGTTGTGATCACTTGGCATTTATTTATTGTCCATATATTTTCCCCTGCTCACCCATTCATTCACCCATTCCCTCATGTTCAGCATTCCTATTTAACATTAAAATGTTGAACAAAGATTGTTTTAGGAAGCACTAGCCATGCACGACTCAATGTCACAATGTTTTCAGAATGAGCAATGATGTATTTCCACACTTCTATCGAGGTGACCCGTAAAACTGCATTTGTGCATGTTTTTCACTGCTGAGAGAAAATTACCGAAAAAATAAAAGAGTATTGTCCAAATCAAAGAGCCGCAGCTGGTCCAGGAACCAGCCTTAACTTGCATTTACAAAGGTTAATCACCTTTCATTGTGTTCTGCCTTTCAGAAACCACGGTATGAGATCCGCTGGAGGGTGATAGAGTCTGTGAGCCCAGACGGCCATGAGTACATCTATGTGGATCCCATGCAGCTTCCCTATGACTCCAGATGGGAGTTTCCCCGTGACAGACTTGTTCTTGGTGAGTTGACTTGTCATTTTCAGTGTGCTAACCCAGTGCTTCTTCTTCAGGCCTCCCCTGCAGGAGGATGTCCCAGCCAGGATGTCTCACTCTGTCTTTGAAGTGAGGTTGTGATAAGCTAATCTCGTTTGGGCACTGAGGTTTTTTTTCTGGCTGAGCTTTGGTTTAACTCAGGGGGACATTCAGCCACTAAACGAGTCACAGATGAGAAAGCAGAGGCATCCAGAGTGCATGGATGTGTTTGTGTCTGTTTTGGTTTTCTTCTCTGATAATTGATCGTTTACTTTTCCTGTTTTTCTCAGGTCGTATCCTGGGCTCTGGAGCCTTTGGGAAGGTAGTAGAGGGCACCGCCTACGGACTCAGCCGCTCCCAGCCTGTCATGAAGGTGGCAGTGAAAATGCTGAAACGTGAGTTTAATTGATTAGAATTGAAAAGAGTTTAATATGTTAACAGTGACACTCAGTAGTTATAAAGGATAGTTAGATTACTGGAACCATTATTGCTGTTACCATGGCAACTCAGATACCATACATCAGAGGTTTTCATACTGCAGTGATTTGCTTGTTCATCTTTTAATAACATGGCAGAAAAACTTAGGAACAGATCTCTTTTTTTTTGAGAGAGATTATTACACAAGGGACAAATGTTTATATTTTGGACAAGATCAGATGATGTCAAACTCACAAAATACCAGAAAAATCCCTGTTTTCTTAAAATCAGCAAATGATTTGAATAAATTTAACTTTGTGACGTTGTAATGGATTGTGTTTAAAAATATACACACATATGCAGGATGCTAATGTTGACAATCCGATATGGTGTAGATAGGACATGGCAGAGATTTGTGTTTCCTGAGTGCTTTCTAGTTTTGTTGTTGTTGTGGACTATGGGAGAAATGCTGGAAAAGAAAATGCTTAAGAATTTCCACAATAACATAAAATAAAAGCAACAACAAGGTAACGCTGCTGATCACATGTGTAACGTCTTCTTTTAGCCACAGCACGCTCCAGTGAGAAGCAGGCCCTGATGTCTGAACTGAAAATCATGACTCATCTCGGACCTCATCTCAACATTGTTAACCTCCTGGGAGCCTGCACCAAGTCAGGTGAACAACACACACACACAATGGAGATATAAAACACACACATGCTGTTAAATAATGTTTTAATAACTACTTCACTATGACATACATGCACAGAAGCACTTGTTCAGATTTGGCAGCTGTAGACTTTTACAACTTCAACAGCCACAAAGATTGACAGCCCTGCCTCAGCTCTTGGTGGGTGTGGTGTTTGGATAGGATTTTTTATGGGGACCGTGGAGACTTGCCCGCTTGACTCTGCTTCTAGCCTTTACGAGTCTCTGATAAGATTAGCCTGCAGACTGACGCTGCTGCACGACCTTATCTGCTTGTGTTGTTTTCCAGGCCCTATCTACATTATCACTGAGTACTGCTTCTACGGGGACCTGGTCAACTATCTGCACAAGAACAGGGAGAACTTCCTCAGCCTGACTCCTGAGAAGAATAAGAAGGAGCTGGACATCTTTGGAATCAACCCTGCAGATGAAAGCAGCAGAAGGTACGACAAACACATGTAGATCTAACTGTAAGAATATGCATTTACATCTCAAATGATCTGTTTACATCTGTTTTTCTTCATGTATTCAGACTCTTATCGTAGTTGGAAAATCACCAAAAACCATCATATATTTAAAGATGCTTTTTACAAACCCAAACAGCCATTTACACAGACTAATATTCTCCCTCCTCCTCCTAATCGGTAACTCTATCGCCATTTTCCCCGTGGTCGAGGAGGTTGTCTGGCGTCTTCACCTAATCAAATCACAATCTGAAGTGGTCTCAGCTTTCAACCAAATTTCATTGCCATGGAGGTACCTGTTAATTGGGTTTGCCTAAACGTTCATTATGAAACAGCAGCTCCCCCTCTTCTCTGTCTCTCTTTCCATCTGTGTTGATGGATGACTCACAGTGACCACTCCTCAAAGTGACCATAACACGATTACATCCTGGCTACCATGTTAGCCGCAACCACTGCTTCCTCTAACCTCAGCCAGAGGGAGTGGGAGGATACAAGGACACACACACACACTGAGGGACACATGATAGGGGACTGAATCAGATATGTTCGCTGTATGTTCACCTCTGGTTACACGCCGCTGTAACCCACAACATGTCATCACTAACAACATTTCTACTTGTCTTCTACCGGCAGTTATGTGATCCTGTCTTTCGAGAGTAAAGGAGACTATATGGATATGAAGCAGGCTGACAACACTCAGTATGTGCCCATGCTGGAGATGAGCAATGCCTCCAAGTACTCAGACATCCAGAGATCAAACTACGACCACCCACCCTCACAGAAAGACTCGAGCGGTACCAAACACAGCTTCTTCCTCTCCTCCCTGTCCTCCCTCTCCCTCTTTCCTTACAGTTATTGGTGTGTACTTACTTTGCCTCTGTGCTGTGTTTGAGTCAGTATTTGGTTGAGGGGTACACCCTTGTCAGAATTTAGGACTGGTAGAGCCCTGTAATTACACAGAGAGGATAATTGTAGCACACGCATAATAATTCCTGGTTTCTCCCTGCCATTAGTAAAAGCCAGGTTTGAGCAGGCAGTGCTATATTTACTATGCATGATGAACGTATACCCATGGTCCGCCTAATGGTGTGTGTGTGTGTGTGTGTGCTTTCCAAACACCAGAATGCGAGATGGACAACCTGCTGTCAGATAACATGAACGAAGGCCTCACCACGACCGACCTGCTAAGCTTCACCTACCAGGTGTCCAAAGGGATGGAGTTTCTAGCTTCAAAAAACGTAAGTTGGAATGAAAATCTTTTTGTTCCCACTCATCTCCAACCTGCATTCCCCTGCTTTCCACTGCACTGCACTAAATTTGTGCTGTGTCCTATATGATGACAGTCGTGCTGGCCAAGCAGAAGCAGGGGAGGCCTGAGGAAATCAGCGGTTGTGTGATAAGCAGTCCTGTGAAGGCTGCTGAGCCCACTCAGGAGAGAGGCCAGGGTGCTGAATATAGTAGCAGCACCACCAGAGCTAGAATTACCAGGCAGGGACACAGTGCAGCCAGAAGCTGTTCATTCTGCTTCATAGTTATTATCCCTAAATATCCAGTGGTCACAGCCATCCTTCCAACTGGCATGTTTACACAAAGACTATGCTTTATAAAGCAATATGAAAAAGCATTAAAATGAACTCGGCTGAAATGAAATGCACACAGAAATAGATGGGAGTCAGTAGCTGTGGGAGTAGAGTGTGTTGGTTAGAGAATAGATTGAAAACAACTGGGATAAACAACTGTGCAACGTGCAGCACACTGCTGATCAGCTCTGCCTTGTCTTTGTCTTTATAGTGTGTGCATCGGGATCTGGCAGCAAGAAACGTCCTCCTCTCCCAGGGCAAGATAGTGAAGATCTGCGACTTCGGACTGGCCAGAGACATCATGCATGACAACAACTATGTCTCCAAGGGTAGTGTAAGTCACAGTCCATACATGACTTTATCACTGAATTATACTGTGGTTGTGGCTATGCTTGTGGCTCAGTTTTGTATGTTTGACATGTCCTCTCCTGTTACCTCACAGACCTTCCTACCGGTGAAGTGGATGGCACCAGAGAGTATTTTTGACAACCTGTACACCTCTCTTAGTGATGTTTGGTCATACGGTATTCTCCTCTGGGAGATATTCTCCTTAGGTGAGCCCCTGCAGATTTATTCTAGTGAATGCCTGAGACTAGACTTGCTGATCCACTCATATGAGTGTGTGTTTGTCTGAAGGTGGCACCCCATACCCGGGGATGGTGGTGGACTCGAGTTTCTACAACAAGATCAAGAGTGGATACAGGATGTCAAAACCGGAGCATGCACCTCATGATGTGTACGTGATTGCTCACTTGGTGGTTGTACTGTTATTATGTATTAGTGAGAGCTTCCTTCCTTATATGGTAAATCAGGAATGCACTGAGCTGTACAGTCAGAACAGTTTGTTTCTGATGTGCTGTGCTTTACAGTGACTGACATCAGTCATGGCAAAATTACAAGGTGCAGAAGTGTTTCCTGCAGTAACATTGCATGTTTTTGCTTCTTCAGGTATGAGATGATGATGAAGTGCTGGAACAGTGAGCCTGAGAAGAGGCCATCTTTCCTGGGTCTGAGTGAAACTGTAGCATCTTTACTGCCCTGCAGCTACAAGAGGGTAAGTCCCTCTTTGACCTCTCAGATCCACAGCTCTCTGTGGATTCGTAACACCTGTTTTTTATATTTACCACCACTCGACCCCAGGGTTGGACTTGTACATTCTGTCCCTCTCCTCGTTTCTTTTCATTTTCTTGCTGTTTATTGGCCTTTTAGACGTCATTTTGCAAAGCAAAGTGCAGGTTGAATAGAATTTAAATACACTCTTAAAGGAGCAGGCTGTTCATTTAAAACCCCTTCCACTTCCTCTGTGAGTTTTTCTTATTAGAGTGCAAACGCAGCAGCTGGATGTCAAAGCTGCTGGACTCAGTCGAAGTAATGACGACGTCTGAGATCTCGCTTTCAACGCCCAACCTTAATTATCCCGTTAAACTCCACGCCACACATGGCACGTCAAAACCTTCTAGCCTTCTTCACAGTTTTACTAGCTGGCACCAGAGGAGGAACCAGGTCTTGTTTTAGCACCTTTGGTCTGGATGGGGTGTGTGATTTTTAGTTTGATTGCACCCTCCAGCTGGCAAGGCAACTCCTGATTACACAGGGTTTTATCACAGTCCTCCACTCCTGTGGCTCAGCAGTTTGATTTATTCTCTGTTTATATTTGTGCACGCTGCAATGCAAGATAAATGTGCTCCACCATCAGCATCTCATTTTAATGGGTCTATCTTTTGCAGCATTATGAGAGGGTCAATCATGAGTTCTTGAAGAGCGACCACCCCGCTGTTACTCGGGTGTGTATGGAAAATGATGAGGACTACATCGGCATCACATACAAGAACCAGGGCAAGCTGAAGGACAGGGAGAGCGGCTTCGACGAGCAGCGGCTGAGCTCTGACAGTGGCTACATCATCCCCCTCCCTGACCTGGACCCTATATCTGATGAAGAATATGGAAAGAGGAACAGACACAGGTACAAACAACAAACAAACAATTTATCTTTACCACAGTTTACTGTAGTGCACCACAAGTTGGCATTAACTTGTGTTATTCACTCTGCAGCTCTCAAACGTCTGAGGAGAGCGCCATTGAGACAGGCTCCAGCAGCTCCACCTTTGCTAAGCGTGAGGGCGAAACTCTGGAGGACATCACGCTGCTGGACGAGATGTGTCTGGACTGTAGTGACCTAGTGGAGGACAGCTTTCTGTGACAACAAGCAACGAGGAAAAGGGGGATTTAAGGACACGGGAAACTAGAGAAAAACATTTGTAAATCAACCAAAGACTTTCAACCCCCTCTAGCCTCGCTGGTCCTCCTCTTGATCGCCCCTTTCCAGAGGACAGAACAAAACCACTTCACTGTTTGGATAAGTCTGTGATGACGTACAGTACGACCGTCACTTCTCCCTGGACAGTGCCCCCTGTTGGGCTGGAGGAGTGTGTGAGCATCGATGAAAAGGACTCAAAGATAAAAACACATAGATATTGTTGTTTTTAATTTGCAGAGCTTTATTTTATCGGGCATTTTTTTCAACAGCAATATAAGCAAGAAGGGACGAATAAAACACATTAGTCAGCAGCTCGACACCATCGCTGCAGGATGTCATTCATATGATAACCACTACAGATGCACTATTGAAACTAGATGATTCCAATACTAACAACAGCAGCTGCAGGTAAACTCACCTGCGCAGCACCTGACGATGGCACAATCAGTAGCAATACTTGGATTTAGAAGCACAAAATTTGGACTTATGTGCATTATTTTTTGCTATATCACCATAAAATGTCTTCAATGGTGAAGTACATGCAGTAATTCAAATTTATTTTTTTACTTCATCATTATGTAAACGTGTATGACTTGTGAATACTGAGCAGATATTGACCATAGCAGTTTGAATGGTTATGAAAAAAGAGCTTTTGAGTTCCATGCATCTGTGTATTGTCTCTAAACTTTGTTTTTTTCCCCAAACACAAAAGCATAAATTGTCCTGACTGATAAAGACCTGAGTCATATTTGTCATATGGGCTTCATCAAACAAAGTGTGATTGTAATGTAAATAGCTCCAGAGTTGTTTTATAAAAGATAATTATTGGGATAACACTCAAGTATTTTTATGTAAGCACATACTAAGCTTCTGCACCCTTAACTTCCCAATGCTTTTGACAAATCCAATACATAAATATTTCTAATTTCTTCACTCCGAACAACACAATAGTGGACAACGTAGTCTTTGAAAGTATTTGTGAATTAGAATGTTGATTGAGAAATACTCATATTATCACATTTGTAGTGTATGATGTGTAGTATTAGTCAATTTAGTCGCTACAAATATAGAAAGCATGAAATAAAAAGGATCAAGGAGAAGTTCTTTGTGCCAGGAAACATGGCAGTGTGGCCAAAAAAATACTTCTTTCTTAACCAGAAGGTTGTTTCTTCCAGTCTCATTTTTTATCAATTGTCCTGAGTCTATTAGCAGGTTCTAGTTATACTGAGACACTAGATGAACTAGAGATTTGTGTTGATCTGATGTTGTACATCAGCTGTCTGCAGACTCTTTCTCACCCTCTGTATCTTCCTGCTGCTGTACCAGCTGTGCCACTGCCTCTGCCTCTTCCCATTGACTGTGATCTTAACTGCAAACAGTTGTTGCACTTTCCTTTTTTTCCATTTTGTTTTGGATGTTGAGAAAAAATGTCACTCTGAGCTTATGAAGTCTTGCTTTGACTTTAGATGTTTAAAGCTGTGTGGATGTGAATGTTTGTGTCGCAGATGAGTGATGTGTTGTTGACGGTACCATATCTGTAATTATAGGTAATCACACCCAGTATGATTTAATACCGTGTTACATTATTTTACCCCATGTACATTCAGATGATTTATATTTCAATAAATGATTTATAATGTAAAAAGGAGTTATTCTTTTCTATAATTCTGAGGTATTACATACAAAAACCAAAATAATAATAGAAAATGATTTATAAGGTGTTTGTCTATATGGAAGTGTAGACAACAGAGAAATAAAAACACTGTATTGTGTGTTTTTATCCATAAACATATTAGATGCAGGAGAAAATGTTACATCACTGAGCATAAAATAATAAGATTAGAAAGATGAATGGTACTCATTTTAGATACGTGACAGTGTAACATATTGGTATGCAAGACAAATATAAATCATAAGAGTAGAAACAAAGATTATGTACGCATCCTGTAGTGGAGTAGAAATTCTACCACAAGTAAAAGTACTGAAGTATTATAAACTAAATGTACTTAAATAATCAAAAGTGAAAGTACTTAGTTGTAGAAAAATGGCCACTGTGACCGATATATCATGATACTGTACAATGCAGTATTAGACAGGTAATACTGACGCAACAGTGTATTACAGTTTTCCTCAATTACTTAGACAGCCCCTGGAACAATTCACCATTTTCTCAAATCTTCACACACAATTTTAAAAACTCACACCCAACAGTGCAAACATCTAACTTCTAGGTCCCAGTCAGTTTTTACGCTCAGAAGATACACACAAAGTATCAAACTACATGAGTGTTTGTTACACACTGGAGGGATTATTTCAACACACTGCCACCAAAATGTCCAGAATAAGGTTTATTTATAGTATTTCCAAATTCAGCACATCTACAGGTTCATCAGCATCAACAGCAGCATGATCTTGTCTCAGGTCAGGGTCAGGTCATAGTATTTCATCAGCATCACACATCATGTCTTCTGATGGTGGAGGATGCCACGGTTGCTATGGCTGCACACATGGTGATGTTGCCTCCTCTCTGGCCTAATACTTGTGTGACTGCATGTTGTCCAATGATGTTGTGGCTCCTTTTTCTTTTGTGAGTTTGAACCCTGCTTCATGGATAAAGATGTATTGATGAGGTTCAGCCATGGTGGCATCCATCTGAAAGATTCTCTACAGGAATCAAAAAACACACATTTTTCTTCAAACTGTGTGTATTGGAATGAAAGATGGGCCTTTACTGCACATACTATAACATTTCTGTTCAGTACAGCAATTACCTGCACATATTGGACTCACTGCTCCCTGATGAACTTGTATAAGTGCTGAATATGGAAATATTATAAATAAACCCTATTCTGGACATTTTGGTGGCAGTGTGTTGAAATAATCCCTCCAGTGTGTAACAAACACTCATGTAGTTTGACAGCTGGTGTGTATCGTCTGAGGGTAAAAAGACTGGGACCCAGAAGTTACATGTCTGTACTGTTGGGTGTCAGTTTTTAAAATTGTGTGTGAAGATTTAAGAAAATGGTGAATAGTTCCAGGAATTGTGTTGTGAAAACTGTAACAGTGTGCATGAGCTGTCATTGTCTTCTAGCGCCACTAGAGGGAGGTAGTATCCAGACAATGCTCCGAGCCTTCAGGATGGGAGATACAGTAGGAGGAGAGGGACATGATGCAGTGGGGTAGCTGATGGTCTGAGCCTGCAGATGTAGATGGACCTTTATTATCCAGACATGACCTTTTTAACTTTAACCAGTTGTGTCCTGAAGGGAGCGTGGCGTGAGGAAGGTGTAGTTGTGTGTCGTGTCAGACTGCAGGACAGATACAGCTCTTATTCATTTGAAATCATTTCAGAAACCTGATCCATTCAGAGCTTTAATCCAATAAATGCTGTTTATTGAGGAGCTGTTTAATTACAACAGAATTATAAAACCAGTAATTGCATCATGCTAAGAAGATACACTTGTTGTGTGCTTTTTACTCACATCTGCACAATTACACAACCTTTACAACAACAACAACAACAACAACAACTTTTCCCTAATTTGCCTGACTAATTCACTCCTGTTTTACTGGTTTGTTTTGTGTGTTTTACTCAAACTGTTAAACCCTGAAGGCAGACCTGTGCTAGTAAACAACAAGGTCAATTTCTGCTCTGAACTGCTGCTGTACCTTCAAGGGGAGCTTGCAAAAGAGTTTCTACTGGAGGAGCAAGTAATGATATTCAGTAGATGTGTGCTTGAGGCCACTGGTAAACATGTCAGCATGGTAAGGAGCAACAGCTTGTTTACATACAGACTTTATGCAGCCTAAATAAACCAGGGGTGCTGGTGTTTAGATGACAAGCATCCAGGTCAAAAAAGTAAAAGAATCACATCAGACCATCAGCATCAAAGTCAGATATGAGCTGTACTCTGCAGGAGGTTGCTAAGGAAACAAATTATGTTTCACTAAAGCTCCCATTCTTTCTAAAAATGTCAGGATAATCGTCTTTAAGGTTTATTTTTATTTGAAAAGAAACAACTGTGCCTAGATTTGCTACATAGGAGGCTTTGTTTTAGAGGAAAATGAAGTCTCTTGTGATGTGCAGGATGCTGGAAATATCCCTCCCAAATGATAACAAATGTACCATTCACTGAACTTTCCCTGATATGAGACATCCATGCAAACTGTGGCGCTGAACACAGAGCAATAAAATCACTGGAGATCTGGGAGAACAGCTGCATTTATCAACATTTATTCCAGTGAATTGGATCTGATCACAATTTCACAAATTCAGTGGCCAGCTCTAGTTCGACAATAAACTTTTCCAGAATCTCTACTAAAACTTAAACATGGAGATTTTAACAGAGAAATTGTGATTTTAAAAAATCATAAGAAACGACCAAAACTAAGTGTCTACAGCCATGTTAGGCAATGTAAGACATGAGCATTGAAGAGCAATTACATCAGCATTTCTTTCATTTCTTTCTTTTTTTCTTTTATTTAACAAGTTAATATATTATTTTGTGACAGAAACAAACTCAGAGGTTTCTTTGTAACTTGGTTTCTGCAATTCTTTTTCCTTTTTGAAGATTTTATTTTCAAGGTATTACAGTTTTTCTCGATTGCTAAAACACAAAACCTGGTTCCTGTAGCACAAAAACACAAACTGTCCTTTTCATCATTCCCAGAAGCACAATTCACCTGGTTCCTCTAGCACAGAAACCATGAACACATGGTGATGTTGCCTCCTCTCTGGTTGTGAACTTGTGTGATTGCATGCTGTCCAGTGATGTTGCTGCTCCTTTTTTAGTGAGATTGAACCTGCTTCATGGATAAAGATGTATTCATAAGGTTCAGCCGTGACATCCATCTGAAAGATTCTCTACAGGAGTTAAAAAAACACAGGTTACTTCAAACACAGTACTGTGTGTACTGGAATGAAAGATGGGCCTTTACTCTACATACGATAACATTTCTGTACAGTACAGCAACAACCTGCACATATTGGGATCACTGCTCCTTAACCCTGTTGAACTCCTCTACAGTTTGCCTGAACCAGCTGACAGCTTCTTTCATTGTCCTCCCATGTACCAACACATGATGAACCAGAGCGGCACAGATTTCATCAGATATCACTTGTCTTTGTTGTCCTCTTCCTCGTCCACGCCCTCGTCCTCGTCCTCATCCTCGTCCTCTCTGTTGTCTAGTAACCTCTGCAGGGTCAGGATCCATTGTTCAGAAGCACATGAACATGCTCTGGTCTCCATATATTGACCCACAATTGTGATTGGTGTGTTGCAGTTTTTATGCTGAGTGTTTTCACCTGGAGAAAGGTGTAGTGTCTGAGTTTAGGTGATGATAACTTGAGTTAACTCTACTGAGAGCATGTGCTGAATGAACACAGTGCAACAAAGGATTAATTTGATCACGTTGGTGTAATGTTTTGCAGAAAGCGTGTTGAATATTGCATATTGTGTGGTAACGGGGAATTGTGTTTATGGTTATGAGAAATGTGTGTGTGTTTCTGGGAATGATGAAAAGGTTTGTGTTTCTGTGCTGCAGGAACCAGGTTTTGCGTTTTAGCAATCGAGAAAAAGTGTAACAGGTGTCACCCTCTCCCTTCAGTTTCTGTGACTTCTGTGTGCATGGCCCATCATGCCCTTTCCTGTGCATGAGTGGGGTGTTTACATATGCAAATGAGGACCCATTGTTGCACGCTCTCAATTTATGAAGGATTGGGATTAATAAATCTAATGGCAGAGTCACACTGAACGCCACATGAATTTTCGCCTCTGATGTAGGCCTACTCCTGTGTGCTCAGTCATCGTGAGTGAGCACACAGGGGTGAGGATGTGTACTGACGACCTCACCTCTTGCGAGTAACAGCCATGGTACCTGCTAATTTTTCGTACAGAGTTAAAAAACAAATTTGTGTCACGTTAAGAGTGAATCTGCCGTAAGAACACAACCGAGAACATTCCTGCCCTTTAAGAGCTCTTCCTTAATCTGACGTAGACTTTCTCTGCAATGTGATGATTTACCTCATGAAGACTTACTTTTTGTTTCCAAATCAAAACAAAGGCTACTCCCCAACAATACAGGTAAGTAAACCATAGACTGTATAGAGAAATGGATAGTCTCAAAAGTGAAGCCAATGCAAAAGTGCACAATAGTGCAAAACCCCCGATGGCCACTAGATGCTGGCTCCAAAAAACTCCAGCTCCATTTCTTCCATTCAAAATTGGTCATTTTCAATCATGAAATAGTGAATATATGTTTTTATATTTTTCATTTCTTTAGATAAAATCAACTCTTCTTATCTGTGATCTGGTGGTCCATCTGAAAATCATTTCATCACTAAGTAAATATTAAGAGGAATAGTTTGGGCCGTGATCAGTTGGATTGACAGGTCTAGTCTACAGTGAGAGCAGACATGAGCTCAAGTCTCATACACATTGGGCAGTGTCTCCAGATTCAAGGGTCAGCCTCCTCACTCCTCCTGTCATATTCAAATATGGTCACTTCTGGCTTGAAAAAAAAAATATGACGACCTCCAAAAACCAAACTCCTGGCTGCAAAATGCAAGTCCACAAACCAACAGGTAATGTCACGTTAGCTCCGTCCATTCTACCCACAGTCTACGGTGTGAATGCATTTATATCCCCACAGACCTGCACAAACACACATATCCACACAAAAACATACCTACACTGGCAGTTAACTAAATCCAGCTATTGATCTAACTGACCAATGTGCTGGTGTGAAGAGAAAAACATCTCGCTGTGGGGAAAGGAGGACAAGGCAAAGACACACTTTATTGACTGTGTCAACACTTGTTTATTTATTAAGCAATTTGGTGCACTGCTGATACACTTCAGACTGTTCACCTCATTTGTCAGATTGATTCAAAACACCACCCCACAGCTGTCAGGTCTCAGCTAAAATGTGTCAGTGGTAGTGGTAGCTAGTGGATCCATTCAATGTTTCTTTAGAAAAAAAAAGTAAAGTTAGCATGCAGCAATATGTACCAAATCATATGACTTGTGAATTTGTCTGTCAAGAGAGAAACTAATTTCTCTGAGTAACTAATGGACGACTGAACAGCACATAGATCGCAAACAGGACACAAGCCATTAAAATGTGATCCAAAGGTTTTGTGAACCAAGCTGACACCAGATTTGGTTTAGAATGACAAATAAAGATCTCTCTTCACAATATGGAAAGACTCGGCGAGACCTTCCCAGATCACAAGTCATGAAAGAGATTGAGGGAAATTTGATTGTATGATGTTTTACTTTGCGAGAGTGAGAGGGAATCTGATTTGATATATTTGGCTGTGCAAGTTAGTGTGAGACAATTAGATTTGTAATCTCTTTGGTTTGTTTGATATGTAACATCAGTCTCCTTCGTGAAACCCAACACTTTGTTGCCGTCCATGAGGTCTCCATCCTTAGCTCCTCAGGGAGAAGAGGTCTAGGAGAAGTCCAGGGGTTTGGACAGATCTGCTGTAAAACTGATTTGTCTCTTGGCTGCCTTGTGTCCTCGAGGCCGGTGTCTCGTTTCAAGTTTTTCCTCCGAGGGGGGCTTTTTGGGCTTCTAGTCTGACAGACGGGAGGGCATCATATCCAGATTAAAACACCATCACTGTAAGAGATACCAACATTGATTTGTCACACAAGGACAAGAAAATAAACAGCGGTCATATTACATAAACAATACAGCCTAACCTCCTAAAAGACACACACACATTTACAACACATATGCAGTAAGGACCAAAAACACACAAGTGTCGATTGTAATTCATAGATGCAATCACATAGGCCCTGTTGTTGGGAACTTGCTGCAAGGCAGAAAAACATGCTAACTCATGACTGTGAGGAGAGTTTGCTTTCAGGAATCATATGAGAGTCCTCCAGGCACAAACTCAAAACAGCCATTTTAAGATTTCCTTTTATATTTATTCATTTAAAATGATCAAGACAACTTGCTCCTTGACTCTTCAGGACAATATAACTAACTGAAATAAATTTGTTTTTTATCAGTAAACATTTATTAAACAGTGTCTATTATCTGGAGTTAAATGAAGTTCATTACATGAACAAAATTAATGTTCTTACAGATTTATGCTTCTCTTATCTAAAATCCACTTACATAATTGTTTTTATGGTTCTTCAAGTGGAACTGTTCGGTGGGATTGTACATCGTCTGTCAAAATACAAACACGGCCTCTGTCTGTGATTAGTGCTGTGTCTATTTTGAGGTTAAGGTCAGCAGCCAGTGACGCCATTTAGTATTTGTTTGTTGTGTGAAAAATATGTTTATCTTTTCCACATCATAAATTACAAAAAAGCCACAGTTGAGCTTATTTTATATGTTCAGTGCTGGTGTAGCTCCACTGCAGCTACTGTATGAACAATTTCAACGTGAAGTTAATTATCCACATGAGGGAAGTACATTTAAAAAGAATTTCTGGTTTGATGAGCACCACTTGGACTGTAGTGACACAAGACACGCAGCTATTCAGTTTCACAGGTACCACTTCAGTCGCATGGTATACATAGTTAAACATTAATGTAGCTGACTGCCTCATATTACACTGTTTTCTGAATGATAATTCTGAACAATTCATTCTCAGTGGGCATGAAACAAAAAAGGTTTTCACCTGTTTCTTCACAGTGAAATCATCTTCAGGCGTTGCTCTGGCCTTGTCTTTGCTCGTGTCCCCTGAGCCACAGTTAAACATGCAGACTGACTTTGACTGTTATTTCCAAACAACCACAAAGTAACAAGACCCATGGTTGTGCTGCGACCCCAACCCCTGCTGCTCAGCTCCAAACACACAGACATCTTGGAAATGCAGGACAGAGTGATGATTGTTTTCATTTTTTTCATTTAACTCCCTCCTCATCCCGTTTTTTAAACACTGTGTTTCTTGTTGCATACTGGGGGCTCCTAAGGGTTTGACCTGGATATAACAATGTTTACTCACAGCAATAATGTGTGTGTGTGTGTGTGTGTGTGTGTGTGTGTGTGTGTGTGTGTGTGTGTGTGTGTGTGGGAGGGTGGCTGGGCACAGGCTTTAATTGACACAGC
>OOFC01030317.1:0-10853 GCA_900323345.1 Pseudochromis fuscus | reverse complement strand
AATGTCTTTCTTAAATATATTCAACGTTGGTTCCCCCAGCCATGGGGAAGCACACATAAATAATTAACTTTGGAAAATTAATCAATTGCTCTTTTCCAGTGTATCTCAGCTTCTTGGAAAAATCTCAGATTTTTTCTAACTGTGACCTTTATTTCCCAGTTAACTCTGTATCCCCCTGAGATATGCAGAAATTTACCACTTTCTCATTTTATTGTAATAGTTCAACTTTTAAACGCAATTCTAACCAAATAATTAACTTGCTTTCCTCGCAAAAAATACGCATACAACAAAATACAATTCTTATTTGCATTGAATATTAGAAAGAAATCTATTAAATATATCTATATCTATTAAAATGTATAAACAAACCATTACTCTTCTGTATATCTGGCCATTTTCCACAATAACATCCTATCATGACAGGAAGCTACAAACATTTTGACCTGTGACAAAGCAAAGCCTCATTGTTGACAGAAAAACCACAGGTGCACATAATCAAAATTTCACACCTTCAATTTATTTATTAAACATTGAACATCAGACTGTAAGTATATCTGTGAGGCATGATCCCTGCTTCATTTCCTTACCTGAACAATGTACCATCCCAGAATACACACTGGTAAAGGCTGACTGTCAAAAATGTTCAAATGGATTTCATTATTTATCCTTGTTAGAGCCTGATATGTAACAATGACCTGAAATGTAACAATGACCAAAGTTGTTAAAATAAATCCCGAAATGTAATAACTGGTTGATAATGTAATAAAAGTGCTGAGCCTGAAATGTAATTTTTAAAAAAATGGAACAAAATCCAAAATGTAATAACTGGTCAATAATGTAACAAGATGCTGAGCCCAAAAAGTAAAAACTTTGCTCAAAATGTTACAATTTCTTACATTTTGGGTTTTCTTACATTTTTTTAATTACATTTTGGCCTCAGCACTTTTGTTACATTATCAACCAGTTCTTACTTTTCAGGTTTTAATACATTTTTTTTAATATAACAATTCAGAACCTTGTTACATTTTGGGTCATTGTTACATATCGGCCTCTAACAATTCCAGCAACAACATATAAAACCATCCAAGATGACTACTTGGCCCGTCTCCCCTTCAGTGGTTACCATGAGTTGAAGGTCACCTACACAAAGCCCCACCCTCTTCAGTCTGTTAAATGACTGTAGTTCTGCAGTTGGACTGTATGTGCTGAGCTGTCGTTCCATTGCTACATGTCAAACAGCATAAACATTTCATTAAGCAGGTTACCAATTCATTTTAGTGTCTAATCTTGACCAAAAAGTTGTTTTAAAGGAGAATATATGAAAGGACTCTGAAATGAAAACAATCAAAATGCCTAAACAGATGTTCAAGTCACCTCTTCAAACCATAAAATATCAACTCTGAGCATCTTTTAAAATCTTAAACTAAATGATCAACTGACTCAACACACAAATGTCAATCAATAACTAATAACTCATTATTTGCAACTTTGTGGCAGCAGAACAAACTGAAAGATCAAAGATGATCACATCATAAAGTTGATATGACTGCATTGGCGAATCCCCCCTATTTAAAGCAGATGTAGCAACATCACAGAAACATGGCTGCCGTTTGTGTTTGGGTGCTGAGTCTCCATTGAAGAAATGATGGTGGCCAATAATAACATTCACGTTATTCATGTCAAAATTATTTAGTCAGATATTTAGAACTTAATCAATTAGTGGATTAATTGATTGATCAAAGGAGAGAGTGTTAGTCGCAATTCTGACTTGATTAATTCCCCAAAATGAACTGGTCACAGTTGCTGGTTGTCTTTTACTGTCTATGAAATTACCTGATTAATAGGGACTGTAAGTGAAACCTGAATCCATAATGAAAATAAATGGATTGTTGGAGTCCAACTTAAAAGTAATCAGCGGTGAAGATAATTACATGGAAACCGTAACTCTCCCGAATGTATTACAGTGGAGCCAATGACGTCCATACACGCACACGCAGAAAATCCTAATTAGTTACACAGAGGGATTATCATGACTCCAACAAGGCCAAGTGAACACAGAAACCAGCACAACCATCATTATATGCAGCATCACTTGCACTGAAATTCATGCTCGCATCCCAAAAACCATGCATGGCCTTGAATTTGCATGTATATGTGATTGGACTTGACATACACACACACACATCCCTTCAACCAGCTAGTTATTATATTCCACTCACACCACCAACGGCCACCAAACGAAATTACAGCAGCATTTGCATATTCTTCCTTTCATTAAAGCCGCCTGTGGAATTGTGTGGCTCCTCGTGGCTATTAGCAGCAATCCATGTTGCAGGTGGGGTTTTGATTAACTCACTGAATGAAAAATGACCGCTGGAGGATTGTAATTGCAGGATGTGGGAGTTTTGCTGCTGTATGACTTGTAAAACATGCAGCAGTGTGTTTTTTTTGTTTTTTTCCCCCCCGCTGCGATGCGTCATGTTGTAATCAGTCTGTGCAGCGGACAGCGGCTCGTAGGAGGAAATTGTATTTATTATATCCGTAGTGTATTTTGGATTGATAGAAACCCTGTCAAATCCAAAGAAAAAGACCGGAGTCTGTTTATCATAAAACTTTTTCCCATTTCCAAAACCAAACTCCTCATTCGAGAAGCTGTATTTTTGCTCTGTAAAGTGCTGCCGAAATACACTTTCAGAGAAGTACAGCGAGGGAATTCAGCACCTGGGAAATGAGCGGGTAAAGCTGAACATCAGGCGGTTTTATGTAAAACAAAATGATAGGTTTTTGTCCGTATCGCAGCACCGGCACTTAGCAATCAGAGCTCTGCCAGCGGGTCCTCCGGGTGGTGTTTCGTGCCTGTGGCTGGAAGATGGAGGGCCACAGTGGAGCTTTTAGTATCATCAGCCAAATTTAACCTTCACTCCCAGGCCAAGGTGGCAGCCCGGACGCTGCTCTTCAACCGCGGCGCTCTTGTTCTCGCGCCATATTCACGGGTGCGGGGAGCCCACGGCGGCACGGTCGTCAGTTTAGAGAGAAAACACTTGATTTCCAGCCACAGTTCTGACAATTTCATAAGTATAAAAACCCAAGTGAGATGGGTAAAAATGGGAAACAAGTGTGGCTGCTATTGTGAGAATCTTTTGTCATTTTTATTGCAAGTAAAGAAAAACTTCCTTCTTCCTTCAGGCCATTTAACACTTTATTTTTTTCAAACCAATCTCAAGGTCAGCTTATCTCTCTTCTTCTGAGCTTTTACCTGTCGGAAATTTTTCATCAAAGAAATTCTTTCCAAATCCGTTATCTGTTAAAGGAGCCACACAAACTTACAGTTACTGCTCTTTTACTGTTTCAACATGGCTAAGAATTGGTTCATACTGAATGTTACACACTGAACATGTCGCAGAGTTAAAGCCAACATGATAAAAGCAGCAACCCACCAAATGTCTACAATTTAATGCATGTCATGCGTTCCGGCAGCTGTGGGTGTTAAGGTATTAGCATACTAACATTATTATTCAGCTCGGAGCTCCGCTGAACCTCGGTAACAGCCGAGGTTCACAAAAAAGAATTGACAGAAGCTGAACCGAGTCTGACAACGCAGAGCTGAGCTTGACAAGCTGAGCGTGTGATGTCTGACTCCTGAAATGACCACAGTAATAAGCTAACAACGTTTACGCTGGTGTCACCCTCAGGCCAGAACTTTAGCTTCTGTAGAGGCCTGAAAAAAAACCAACTATAATCTGGATTTTTAGAGCCTGTACGGGCTGCTGATGTAAACCTACAGAGTCACTGATTCAAATGTAAAAGATCTTTCCTCCCCTTACATCTGTCTTCCTTTGATCATTTAGGTGCCACAATCAGCTTGAAGGATGTTTGCCTAACGTGTGTCCAGGAGGGTTTGACTGTAAAGTCACTGACGGCTCCATCCACTGTGACCCGCTGCCTCAAGTCAGTCAGAACAACAGCAGCACATATTTCACAGATCTCCGGTGGATGTCAAACTTGCATGGGTTATTTTTAATCTACCATCATCCTCATCATCATCCTGTCCATCTGTCAGGTGTCTCCAATGTTTGGCTATGTGGAGATCATGGAGATCGCTGCCAGTGTGCTCGGGTTACTCTTCTTGGTGGGGATCTTCGTTTGCATCAGGAAACGATATGTCCAGCACAAGAAGAAAAAGCCCGTCTGTGTCCAGGACTCCAACGGGTAAGAGCCAAGTTTGTGTGTCTAAAATAAATGAATCTGCAACATAATCCATTAGTCCAGAGTAGGTTTTATTTACCCAACTCTAAAAGTCAGCATGCAGTCTTTTAGCCTACAGACAGTTGGCTGTAAAATCTCCAAACTGCACAGTGTACTTCTTTAATAAAATCTTTTGAAACTACCAAATCAGGTCTTAAAACAACTCCATCATCAAGTAGATTTTTATAGCTTTTTCCAGCAGCACAGATGGATTTCTCCACTCTCTGCACTGTGTTATAAAGCTCGTGTGGATTTAATGAAAAGCTGAAGGGGGAACAGAGAGTGAGTGAAGGAGAATCTGATTCCAGCAGTAACAGAATTTCTTCAATAATACAACTGTGAAGCTGTGCAGGGACTTCAGCAGGTGTTTTATTTGCAACACTACACCAGGTAAACAAATTGATCCACTCACCTTATCCTTTCCAACATTTAGTTAAAGCTGAATTAATGGTGTTTGACTTTATTAGGCCAGAGTATGTACACACAGTCCTAACAAACTGTATTAACAAACAAGCAACATTTTACATCTGTCCAACTGGATTAAAGAAGACTTCCTGAAAACCCAACAACAACTAGAAAGCACTCGGAGAGCACAAAGCTCCACCAAGGCCAAATCTGATCTTAACCACATCGTCTCAGATTGTAGACGTTATCATCCTGCACGTATTTGTAGATTTTCAACAAAATCAATGAAGATGTGACAAAGTTGTGAATTTTACCCAGAGAAGTTTTCATCGTTTGTTTAAATACCGCATTATCATTCTTCTTCTTTCTCGCTGGCTCATAGATGCAGTAGTGGTGTTTTACTGCCCCCTGCTGGTTCTCTGTCATTATTACCTTTGTTGCAAACATTCTCCTATTATAAGTACAGGATGTCCTCTGTTTACGACGTCCTCCACCTATGGCGTTTCATGGTTACGCAACCTCCCAGAAATTTATTAAGAAATTCTTGTTCCATCATTCCGACGTACAGCGTTTGTCACATTAAAACAAATTTTATGTGGAAACTAGTTGGCAAGTGGAGCAGACGAATACATCATCACGTGGCACTATACCAGTTCACATTCCCCAGTTTACGCCATTTGGATTGTGCTACATCGATACACCCAAACTCACTCAGCTTGGGTTTTTTTATTTATGGAAATTTACCCAGAACACAAGTGGCTTCCACGAGTGTCATGATGAAAAGTAGGCAAAAAGGTACAATATCGCAGATTTTTCCCAGGAAGCTGCCGTTCATGGTGCCATTAATCTTGGGGTAATACCTGCGAAAGGGTAAAAAGGGTTTATTCCGATTGATGGCGAAAATCAACTTATTTACGTTATAGAGATCCATCCTCTGGCCAAAATTAATTAATTGTTCCTCGACTCATACCCGAAAATCTCTGTAGTCATTTTCTATTTTGTTGCTGACAGGAGGTGAAGGGACTAAGGTTAGTAGGTGAGAATTCATGTGTTTATAATTATAGCACATAGATCATTAAACTCAAACACGTCTCTTTCAGCTACTTCCAACCCAGTTTGGCCAAGAGCCTCAAAGCCGATTCCCAGGAAGTCAACCCCATCGAGATGAGCTCATTGGTCAGTCAAACCAACAACCTCGACCATGCACCATTCAGGCCGCTGCGGCCGCGCAGTCAGATTGGTTCATCTGGAGGAGCGTCTCCGAAGACACAGGGGCCGGTCGTCTGTAGCGTGGCCCCCAACCTTCCCGCCAGGCCGCCATCGAGCTCCGACAACGACTCCATCAGGAAGAACCACTGGGACATGGACTATGAAGGTGTGTACTTATGTGTTTCAGAAAAACTCACTTAACTCAGCTGGGCCTGTACAACTGACATTAAAATTATTCAAGATTTTGAATTTTTATCAATTACATTTGCAGGAAACATGATTTCACCATCACCAGTGTTGCAAGGAGAACTCAGCGCACTGCGTCTTAAGACAAATTAATTAAGAAAACATCATCAACACTCTGACAACACACCAATACACACAACACACCCAAACACACCATGAAACTTCTGGTGTTCAGTGGTGTTGGAAAATAAAATAATGTCACAGTCAGAACGTGCTGAACAATTCAATCATTCAAGGTCATTGTGAACAAGTATGTAATCATGATGCAGAGAGGTGCATCATAGGAAACACCGCCCTGTCGGTCAACACGCGACACTGATTAAACTCAGGAAGATGAAACATTCAAAGACGAGACGGACCGGACGTGATAACATCAGGAAATGCATGTCGTTATTTTTCCACTTTCTCCTTCTGTGATTGCTTCAATCTCATCTTCAACGTCTCCTCCTCCCTTTGTTCATCTATGACTTTGTGTATATCCTATATTGCTCTCATTCTATTTTCTCCTCTATAATACCCTCCCTCCCTATTCATCGCCTTTCGCTCACTTGTCTTCTGCTGTCACTCTCTTTAAATCTCCGTCTCAGTCATTTCCTCTCTCCTCTTTATGTCTCCCTCTCGGTCCCTCCCATCTTTTATTCTGTCGTGTTTTTCTGTCGCCCTCTTTTTCTAAATCCTGTCACTGGGCTTCATTCAAATGTCACTCACATAAACAGATACATTAAGGGAAATGTGCTTGCTAATTAGAATAAATGTGTCTCGTGTAAATACAATTTTAAAATAGATCAAATTTGATACAAGAACAGGGTTCCCACTCTTCTCAAGCAACTATTTTCTGTGACACAAGACTGAGAACCACAACCTCTGAATATTTGGGTTTATTCCTTTGCGACCTATTTTTAATAGAAATCAGATTCAGATATACTTTATTGTCATTTTCCAGAGAAAATTAAATTTAAGTTTCCCCTACTTAAGGAGGAGTGACCACGAATATTCAAGTTTTTTCTTCATATATTTCTGATGTAAATCTCAGAAAATATTCGAACCCCATTCATATAAATGTTGAAATTTAAACCTAAAATTTTTAAGTTTTATTCCTCACAAATCAGCAGATTAAATTGTGAAAAATAATCTGGTTTGTTTTGTTTTTGTCATTTTTGAATTATTTGCGACTTATTTTCAGAGAGCATATGTTTTTTTTTCTTCATGAATGTGCAACTTTATTCTCAGAAAATATCTAAAATAGAGTTCTGTTCTCATTAAACTTGAGAATTTTTTATGCTTAATCCCTCCCAAATTCGACACTTTAAACTCAGCGATTTCTGAGTTTTGTTTTTTCCTCTAAAGTTTGTTGTCACATGATGACCCAGTGACAAAATTGTTTTCTAGCACAATGTTGTGATTTTTAAGACATTGTATTGAATCTCCATCAGTTCCATCAGTCGTGACTCCAGGTTCCAGGTTGTGTAGAACGTGTGGGAACCCTGTTAAATGCACCTTAAACTGATGCTTTACAAATGACTGTGGAACAATGTTTTGAGTATTTTCCTCCTCAGATTGAATCCCATGTATGTTTGTCTACAGTACAAGAGGTACGAGCATTAACACTGCAGGTGCTTGTTTAACAAATGGACAACACCATCTGAACTTTACTATTAAGCCTCCTGATAGTTAAGTTCTCCTTTTTTAGTCTCAGGTGCATGAAATGAAAGTACAGAAACCTTTAAAAAGCATTTTTTGTGCTAATGAACAAATCTGTTGAAAGCACACTGGTGGCATTCATTATGCTAAAACAAGCATTTTAGGAAAAGTTGGTGCAGTTTTGTGCAGATTTCGCTGAATCTGAACACTCCTACTTGTCCCTGTGAGGCTTGCTGATAAAAGGGATTTAGGATTAGAGTACAAAACAGTTCCTGCACGAGCCCATTGTCTTCCTCCTCACCTGCTTTCTGTCTTCCTCTTGTTATCTGTTGCTTTAATTCATTTTTTTCCCTCTGTCTCACGCTCTTTACCTCCCCCAACTTTTCTCTACATTTATCCTTCCATTCATCTCTTCGGTCTATTTATCCTTGTCTCTCTGTCATGCTCACTCTGTCTCTTCTTGTTTTTTTGTCATGTTCTCTCACTCACACATTGTATCGCTCTTTCCTTTTGTGTGCAGCGTTTTTTGTTTTTTTTTCTGTCTTGTTTTTCATACACGGGATCAATACAACTGAGCCATAACTCATACATCCACTGGTATATTGAGGAGACAGATGAAGAGAGGCAGATCAGGCGTTCGTCATGCCATCGCTCCCCAGGCAACGCCGGCCTGGCAGGTCATTCATCTGCTTGACCTTATCACAGAGAATAAAGGACACATTCCTGTACTGCTTTACTTGTTATCCAGCTGCCTGTTAAAGGGGGCGCCGGCTGGATCCTCAACACTTTGGTTTTGATTAGTCCTCTGATCATGGCACTAAATCCATTCTGGCTATTTGACCTCTTCTCTCCTCTAGGGCGGACCATGTAAACATCCATTGTTTTAGAAAGACTTTATAAAACACAGTCCTCAGGCCCTTTATTTAATGTATATACTGTTTGATAAGTTTAATTTCAGTACATTGCTTCATCAAAACTCAATACTTCCTTTAAATGTTTCAAATCAAGTGGCTCAGGTGGTAGAGTGGGTTGTCTACAAACCATAAGATTAAGTGTTTGTCTCCAGCTCCTCCTGTCCACATGTCATAGTGTCCTTAACGCTAAGTTGCCTCATGGTGCTGAGCAAGTGGCAGCCTGTGCCAAGAGTTATTTAGTGGAGAACGGCTGCCAATCCCAACACCACTGGATTTCAGTCCCTTGTTTTCACTTTAACGTCTTTAAAGTAAACGACAGAGACTCAGTGTTTCTACCCAAGCAACATGATGGATGCAGGACCTGATTCTTTGCTGGTTCCCCCACACGGTGTTTGAGGTTGATCATGGCCCAGGTCTTTATTAAAGACCCAGCCTTTAACTGAGTACCAGTTTTTATTTGACAGAATGCAGCAGTATAAAATGATTACAACCTGTCTAATAGCACTGCTGTCCTCCATCACCACTGCCATTATTGAGTTGGTGATAAAGCATCCAATCACAAAGCACCTTCAGCCAACATGAGCAGATTTATGGCTGTCAACACTGACAGCGGTAAAATATTAATGGCTCTGTTGAAAACCTTCCAACACTGATGTGCTGCTTGCTTGAAAAACAGATTATTTTAACGTTGTTACATCTACACTGTACTTGAACATGAGAAATGTTAAGGGTTGCAATTCTTTACATTTCTGACATTGTCCATATTTTGACATTTGGACGCAGGTATTGTGGTCCACCTGTGTCCTGACTACATCTGTTTCTGACTCTACCAGTGATTGGACCAGTGTCCCCAGTCCTGTTCCAGTACTAGTGCTGTAGAGATTGAGTCGCCTGCTTAAAACTGCAGATCTCCTGGGATTTGAAATGAGCAGGTCACCAGGCTGTGATAGTTGTTTTCTGTGTCCCTCAAATTGGACACCCAGTAGTTACCTCCACCAAGGAGATTATGTTTTTGCCGGGGTTTGTTTGTCTGTCTGTTGGTTTCCAAAATAACTCTAAAAGTTACAGATGGATTTTGATGAAATTTTCAGGGATTGTCCAGATGGGGATAAGGAACAAATGATTAGATTTTGGAAGTGATCCGGATCACCGTCTGGATCCAGGAATGTTTTGAAGGATTCTTTAACATTGGGAGATAGGGCCATATACGACATTTATGCATATGACTCCACCAAAAATGATGAAGACACTTTGAAAAAAAATAAAGGACAACTTTCTAACATGGTCTACAATATATCAAAGATTGATCCAGATAAAGGAATAATTTCAGATAATATGATCCAGAATATGAAAAAATCGATCTTTGAAACTTGCATCATAAAAACAACAAATGAAGCTAGAAACATGCAGCAGACATCTTTAAACAGCCACGACGCTGTGGAACTAATATTGATATAAATAAACACAAGACTAATACTAGTAATATCTTTGGTGGAAGTCACAATATGGAAGGAAATGTTGTGCTTGGTGGAGGTCTGCGCTCTCCCAGTGCTTTTCTAGTTTCAAAATGAAATAACATCAAAAAAACTTTATCATTGTAATCGTTGCTTATAATTCTTGTTTTAAAGTCGTACTTACCTTTCTGCCATGTTGCACAGCACTTTGTAAAAATTTGAACATTTCTTTTACATTTTAGTGCCATTAACTTATTAGGAGCATTTGAAGCTTGAAAAGTGTAAAAATAAGTATTTCTTTAAGAGCATCCCTGTCTTAAAATAAGCAAAACTATCTTTGCTACAATAAATTGTGATCTCTCACTTTACCTTGTTATTGGTTAAATACAGCTTGAAATTAACTTTAAAAACTTACTGAGAAGAAGCCAGAAATAAGACATTTTTCCTTTGGCAAAAAATGCTTGATGAAATTTTTTTGCTACTTTGACTAAAAATGTGTCTAAATTTCTGGAAACAAGCTTTTTAAAACTTGCTGAGGTTTCATTTTTTTCAGTGTGGATACAGCAGGTAGAGAAGATGACCGACTGACACTTTGAGAGGTTAGACCTGGAAGCTATTTCTTTCTCTCATTTTCACTAAGATAACAACCATGCAACATGTAAGCGCTAAAAGACTGTTTTTGTAACCTAGCAACAGTAAGTGCTTGAGAGAAGCACTATAAATAAATGAAGTCATGGCT
>OOFC01030316.1:0-10639 GCA_900323345.1 Pseudochromis fuscus | reverse complement strand
ATGGGATCAAGGTAGGGCTGTGAGGAGTAAGAAAAGAGGGGGTGGGTTGGGGGGGTCGGGTGTGGAGCAGGAGCAGTAGGAGGAGGAGGAGGGTGTGAGGATAAATGATCATCCATCCTAAAGCTGAATTATCCTATGTGTGGTCACCTGAATGTGGACCTGTGAAGCATTTCCCCCCAAAAGAAACCAGAGATTGTAATATGTGATGTCATCAACAGGCTGCGAGCTGTATCTCTTGATGACATCAAAGATTAAAGTTGCAGCTCTGATCTTTTTTTTTTTTTTTTTTTACTCCCCCCTTGGCTCTGGGAGAAATCTTCTCCATATCCACCGCTAATAGCTGGAGAGTCCAAGGTCACATGAATACCAGCTGTGAACTACAGTTCAGGAAATGAATTGCCCCCCCACCACCCTTTTTTTTTAAGATGCCTATGCACATATCTCCAGTGGTCAATAATCATGACCCTGATCTGGTCATCAGGTTTGTTTCGTCGAACCTTTAAGGGCCGCTGTGATTGACAGATGTGCCGATTCATGTTTTGGAAAGCAGGGCTCCTCTGATCTGTGTCTGATCTGATTATAAAGACCTGGATCAGTGGCACACACACAGATGTCAATCACCTCTCCAGCACTTTGTCATAACATTTGATTTTTATTTTTTATTTTTTTATTTTCTTGTTTATTTGAAGATTAATTTGTTTGGTGTATGTGACTCCATCGTCTCACGAGGTAAAAGAGCAATCCGGTTGTGCTTAATAGCTCCAGGCAGTTTCTCACCAGGAGGTTCCACGTTATAATGTCAAAGGACAAAATCAAGGAAACCGCTCATGTGGCGACACGTTGTCAGCTTAGAGAAACACAATGTCACTTGAAAGTACTATTAGATTACAAGTCACTACGGATCCTAGTAGGAATGTTAAACAGACGATCCAGCACCACTTCACACACACATGTGTGCTGAATTTTTATACTGCGTAGCTCATTTACAGCACACAGACATGTGTAAAGTGCTCAGCAACAAGAGCGTCAAAGTAATTACCAGTAAAAGGTTTCATATTTTATGTCTAATGCAAAGAAAGTGCTGGAGTTAAATAGGGAGGCTGGGAGTCAGGCCATTGTTAGACATGACACCGTGTATGCCGTGAAGGTTAGTCATTATAACATTTGCTGGTTATATTTTACAGCAAAAAAAAGGAAGAGGGTTTTATTCAGAAACGCTATTCAAAAAGGAAACTATCACTGAGAGGCATGACAGTCTAGACGAGTAGCTAAATAACAGCAGCACCAGAAAAAATAACAGGCCTTCAGTGTAACATCCCAAAGCAATAATTAGTAAGGATGCTGTAATTCAACCATCAAGACTTAATACAAAGCGTTTATTACCTGAATCTATGCATTGCTGTTATTATTTTATGTCAAGACAGAAAGCTGTTTGCTGCACTGAAAGACATGCACTGCAATTTTATCATTAAAAAAAGCACAGTTGCTTAGTTTCAGTTTTTTCAGTCATGATTAGATATTACTCAGCTCTAATAAATAATACAAGTAAATATGTGAAATTAATTTTTTTTTTTCATTTCACTGGGAATACCCTTGAAACCACTCAAAGGCCCCCTGTGGGTCCCTGGACTCCAGTTTGGGAGCCCCTTGATCTAAATACAATAAATGCTTCCTAGCCTTAATAATCCATTATTAGGGCATGTTTTTCTCCAGAGTATCTAAACTGACCCCAATCCAATTGTAACTTCAAAGTGATCGTGACTCTTTCTCTTGCATATTAACATTTAATCCAATATAACAGACTGGCGACCATACAATAATCCAGTTACAGCCTGTATTTGAATGTAGTATTTCCTGTAGTGTGTGCATTGTTTAGGCCAGTACTTCTTAACCCTTTTTTATTGATTTTATTTATTATTATTAGCTTGCAATTTATTGTATTTATTATTAACTTACAAATCAGCAGGGGGGATTCATCAATGAGTTTTCAGAGCTCAAATGATGTGCTTTCCAATCCAATATTGTATTTTATTTTATGTGATTTTGTAGAGGTGGATTCAGTGCAGGCGTGTGTGTGTGGGGGTGGTAAATGGTCCACTGTATTGCTTTATTGATCTATTGATTTTGGCCTATGCAGTATTTATAAAAAGGGGCTTTCAAACCATGACTTCTGTTCATGTGTGTCCCATTTCTGCATGTTGAGACACAGTGATTTGAATGAGTGTACGACTGGAGATAAAATCTGTCTCATCAAACTTTAACAATAACCAAGCTGCTGCCAAAGGCTGTGTCTCCTCGTCTGTTTTCTTTATAATGGGAACAAAAAGCTGTCAAACCTGAATTGCCTTGCTAGCACTACACCTGCACTTGTAGACCTTGAGTCTGTGTGTATGTGAGAGACCTGCATAGTGATCATTTTTAAACGTAAGCACTTGTATGTATCATATATCACTGTGTATTAGTCATGTCAAAGGGCAGGGATTGGTGTGCTGAGTGTGCACCTGTATTTCTGTGTCTGTGGGTGAGGCAGAGTGTGTGTGTGTGTGTGTGTGTGTGTGCGCAGGAGGGAGGACGGGTGCTGTGGGACATGTCTCCCTCTTTCCTCCCTGTGAACACAAGTGTGGAGACACAAGACAGGAGACAGTAAATAGACTGCAGAAGCTTCCTTAACACTCTGGTTATTCTGGCGTTTTGAAGCATAAAAATATAATGATGACAGAAAAAAAAACATCTTTTCTTGTTGCGAAAGAAAACAGGAACAGGAAGAGGAAATAAAGGAAACTGAGATGGGAGATAAAGAAAGCCTGAAATGAAAGATGGAGATCTGAAAATGAGGTGACAATAGATGAAGGGACGGCAGAATCAACGCTCAAGGTGTGAAAGACGAGGATATGGGGGCTTTTAAAACCACGCCATGTTGCTGCATGCCACAGCAGCCAGAAACATTATAAGTCAGACATGCTGAGAGCTGGGCGGCTGGTTCCTATGGTGGCGGGCAGCTGACTGATCACAGGTGCCGACAGCAGCGCTCTCCTCGCTTTTCTTCTCGTCTGTTCTCCACCTTGCACAGAGAAAAAACACAAACACGGCAGCTGAAATGTGAATGTGTCATCTGCCGGGGTTCACTTTCAGTTCAGCTGCAAAGAGACGGAAAAAAGGAGATTTAATCCAAAAAGTCTGACCTTATTTCAGGAAGAAAATATTTAAAACCAGCTGCCAGTTGTGTGGGTATATTTGGTGGAAAATACTTTCATGCACTTTGAATAAGTAGCATGACGAGCTCACTTTGATCATAATACATTTGAAAGGCGTGTAAGCTGTGGCTGTGGAAGTGGGATGTGTTTACGGATGAGAGGCGTCATCTATAACACAACGTGCAGGATGTATATGGAGCTGCTACTCTGATTGTCATTGGAGATGTTTTCTAGATTCTTTGATGGATTGTTTGGTCTATAACATGTCAGGAAATAGTCTAAGGTGATGTCTTGTTTGGTCTGATCAATAGTCCAAAATGTAAATATTTTCAGTGGATAATAAGGAAAGTACCACATTTTTACATTTTAGAAGCTGGAACAAGCAAATTCTGAATTTATATGCTCAAGAAATGGCTTTACTGTTTATTAAACATGGCTGCCAATTAATTTATTAATTTAGTTTCAGCTGATTAATCAGATTATCATTTTGGTTCTGTTTTTCATCATATATTGCACCTTTAAAATGGAGAAAAATCCTTAAATTCTTTAAAAAAAATAATTTAAAACAAAGAAAATTTTAACAATTCATATGTTGGAACATGAGTTTTTTCTTGAAAAGTCTAGAATTAAAAATTTTAAGTGTCATACTGACAACAAAAATGCTTTAAAACTACAGAGCACTTCTCCTAAAAGTGTGAAGTGACAGTGTGCTGTTGTGTTGTTGCGTCTTGTTTTGGCAGATCACTTTCTATCGATGGTGGCAGACATCCAGGTGACCCGCACATTTAAAACGCATTAAAAAACAATAGTCCATGCGTGTTATTGTCTCTCACTGACTGACATTCTGAAAACATTTTCTCCTTCCCGTGGGACAAAAAAATCCAGCTGTTCTTGTGAGCTGGTCAGTGACAGCTGGATGCAGGCAGGCTGCAGGGCTTTCCCACTGGCTCTCACACTGCAGTCCCAGCACTCACTGGCAGATGCTTTTTCCATCTCTAAATGTCAGTCCGACGGCGTTACCATCGTTTTCATCTGGCTGCAAATTTTGGGAGGGATGCACTTTTTCATATCTGGGATGTCATTTAGTCCAGACCCCTAAGCACAGATATCCAGCCTGACTGGCGCTGTACAGATGATTATTGTTTTTACGTGAACAAATTTTGCCTATTTTTAATGTTTTCTCAGTTGCAAATCAATACTACTGCTTTGCTGCATTGCCTTAAAATGTCTATTATAGAAAAATGCTGGGTATAAAGCACCAGCAGAGCTGAAGCTGTGGCCCCCGTTGGCTGTCAAGAGGCCTGTTTGTACTGTGAAAGCTTCTCAGCAGTCACCCAACCTCGAGGCCATGGGGGGTAGAGAGAGAGGGAGTATTTAATAT
Source organism: Pseudochromis fuscus (assembly GCA_900323345.1). Classification (NCBI taxonomy): domain Eukaryota; kingdom Metazoa; phylum Chordata; class Actinopteri; family Pseudochromidae; genus Pseudochromis; species Pseudochromis fuscus. Next base: position 6,064 of record OOFC01030316.1, on the reverse strand, counting down.
AATGAGAGCAGGAGTGAAAAGATGGAAACGATGGATAAGGGTTGAGAGTTTAGGAACTGAGCGGAGTGAGGGGAAAGTCTGGGCAATTATTAAATATAATGAAGGATTTAATGAGTGTTTAATGTGACAGGAAAAGGGAGAAAATACATTTAATAAAAGAGGCCAGGGAATAATGGCTACTTGTGCAATTTTAGGAATTCAAAGGGAGAGCGTGGATTAATATTTACAGTGTGGTGCTGAGGTTTGTGTGAGCGTGGAGGAGAGAATGGAGCAGTGTTGTATCATATAGTACTACTCAGCAGTCAGGAGCTGGTCCTCCCAAGGTCATGCATGGTGCTGGAATGAGAGCTATTTCCTCCCTCAGTGCAACCGAGTGTGAGCCGGAGCAATGTCTGGAATCTCCGCGACTTTCCAACAACACGCCACTCTCACTGCCGCACAACAACGACCACAATGACAAGATTTGCATTTTTAAAATCATGCTTGTTTAATTACTCACCCTTTTTTTTTTTTTTTGTGGGAGGGGGCGGGGGGTTAAATCACTCGGTGTGTTTCTGCTCCAGGGCAGCACCCAAAGGCAAGTGCAACTTCCATCATTCCAACTTCCTCACTATGTGCCATAGATTTTGTATTGATGTGTAAATGCAATGGCCTCCAGTTAAATCCTATTAGGGGGGAAGCTAATGTTTAGCAGGCTGCATAAGGCACAGTGAGCAGGATTTGAGTTTCAACTCACTGGTTCATCGGATCAAGTTTCATGCTGTAATCTGACATCACAGGTTAAAAAAAACACAATACAGAAAGAGTGTTGTGCTAAGTTGTGAGTTACCTTTGCTTCAACGCAGCTTCTGAGTGCTGCTGCAATAAAAAAATATATGTAATCTATTACCCTCCAGTTTTTGTTTTATCAGTGAGAGCACACCGTGAGAGCTTTTATCTTAAGAGTACGGCTTTAAAAGAGACAAGTTGTCAGTAATACAACACGCTGTAAGCAAAATCGGGGGTGGAAGCTAGGATTTTAGTCAAGTACCTGACGCTGTAATACAAGACAAGCTCTTCCAGCAAGTGATTGTAGGAGGAAAAATCAGTGTTCAAGTCAGGAGTCAGGAGGAAAGATGGGGATGGAAGCTAAAAAGTAAATATGTGGAAAAAGCCTTCTCATAAATAGTACTTCAATAATGTTACACAGACCTTTCCTTTTCTAAGTCAGATTCTGAAATGCCTATTTTTATTATTATTATTTTATTATTTATACAGTTATTTATTCTCTCCCAGTACAACACAGTCCTCACCTCCTAGTCACTGTGCAGCATCAGTGAAACAACTAGTGACCAAATATAGCTGATGTGATATGTCAACATGTTACTAGCACAGAAACAATAATCTAAAAATAAATAAATAAATAAATCTGACGAAGCTCAAGTAATTAAAATGTCAATGCTAAATGTCAGGCTTTAGATGTCACTTCAAATCAAAGGGCAGTGGTGTCTCTTCAAAACCGTTTCACACCAACGTAAAACACTCAGAGCAGAAGATTGTTGCAGATATAATCTTCTCCATCAACAGGACACCACCACAAAATGTGTTGGCAAAAAAAAAAAGGTTTGCAGGTTTAATAAATCAGAAAATCCCAGGGGATGGTATGATAGCTGTTTGTTTCAGATGTCTTCTCTCAGTATGATCACAAAGCATTCTGGGAAAGCTGAACTGAAGAAAACTGGTAAATTATGATGTATCATTACAAATATATTACAAAAAAAAACAGCCTTCAGCAGTGATTTTTCCTTTAATTTATTTTAGTTATGGGCCTTTTCTGCTGAGTGTTTTTCTACTCAGATTTTCCAGACTAATTGTGGGACTGCAGCTGCCAAACTCCTGTCCACAAGTGTGGTTCTCAAGGATCCTGGGCATTTAAATATTGTAAAGACCCAAGGATGCTGAATGTTGTTTAAATGATTTGGCTTCTGTCTCGTGATGTTAGCACGAGGGTCAACTGTGCATCCATCTGGAGGCCTGACTTTCAAAGAAATGTTTCAGGAAGAGTATTTCTGAGTGAATTGACAGAGGAGGCTGCTTATTTGAGATGTCAGCCTACACGTCTCAGATGGGGAAAAAGTCAGGAATGAGTGATGGCTACAGTCGGCATCAGCAGAAACAGGCGTAACTCTGCACTTGATTTCATCTGCAGTGCATCGCTGGCCTGTCAAAACTTTACATGTCAGAGGATCCTAATTACACACATGCTGCCTTGGATTTTTCTCTGAATCTACATCTGTCCATCCCTCAGATGTCTCGGGTCTCAGTCAGCAGGGCTGCCACTGATCTGGAATAATTATTCCTTTAATTACGTGGAGAGATCCAGGAAAACTGAAGAGGGAATGAATATTTAGATTTTTTTTTTTTTTTTTGGTCCATCACCCACTGCTCTTGTTAAACCTAAACAAAGACATACTGGTGAGGTCATCTGGTACATCTGCCTTGTTAAATGCCACTTACCCTCCTGTAAGGCCTCGCGGTGCTCTCAGGGTAATGGTTTAATCTGAGGAGATGATTTAATAAAAACATCTCAGGGAAAGGTTGCAGGAGGGCTCGTTCTCACTCAGTTATTGACAGATTTCAGTGACAGGATGTCTCTCGCGACACACATCTCCAACCCTCATGAACTGCTGCACTTCCTCATGCACCTGTCTACTGATGTTTATCATGTTCAGCACTGAGTTAAAGTCTTTGGTATGCATGTTTCTTGCATGTCCCACACAGTAGATGACTGGAATTATAATGTAGGGCTCCAGGCTGCATGCTCAGTGGTTTTCTGGTCAAGAAAACAACCACATTTTGCTCGCCCTATTTTCTTTTCCAAGTAAGTGGCTCCCAGGAGTCACTCTCAGCAGTCCACTGGGACGGGCATTTACATTTACTGTGCATGTATGGGAATTTATTTTAAATATTTTGAACAGGATGAAATACAAAAGAACACCTCTGTCTTTTGCCTCATGATTTTTCATTCAATGTGTTTTAATACTCTGTCCTCTGTTTCTGTCAGCCTACATTACCTTCCTCATCCATCTCCCTAATTACCATCCTTATATTTCAAAGAGTCACCAAATTTATTCAGAAAGCCAGTAATCATTAAACTAAGACAACAGAATATTATATATTACATTAATAAAACATAGTTATGAGGAGAAAACAGCCGTGAGACCTCACACAACAGGAATTAGGTCTGCAGCACACAGACAGCTGCTCGGGGAAATTCTGCTTTTTTTTTCTCTACACGCTTATTGTCATGGTTGTCGTAGCAACTGCATCAATCCAGAGCAGCATTATGGGATGCAGATGAAGCAGGGCCTCATGTGTGAACAGGTACACCTGCTCATTTTGAATTTTGGATTTTATGAGTAACAATAAAATGTAGAAAAATGATATTAAATGTATTAAACATGCTGGAAGCTGTGGCCAAGCAACTTAATCTTCTTGTCACTTTGTTACAAAACTCAGAAATGATGCTGATCTCATTATATTCTAATCTTATTTTTTCAGCCCATCTGACACTTTTTCCTCTTTTTTATTTTTTATTGTGGTTAGGCATCAGGCCACCCATTATGAACGGGCCCATGCACCCGCGCCCCCTGGTGGCGCTGCTGGACGGGCGTGACTGCACGGTGGAGATGCCCATCCTCAAAGACGTAGCGACCGTGGCCTTCTGTGATGCTCAGTCCACACAGGAGATCCATGAGAAGGTAACACACAAATGTCATAACACCATATTGTGTTGACTTACCCTGAACATTACAACTGGAAGTGGGAAGTTCTTGTTTGAGGTAGGAGCTAGGATTAAAGGGGTAATTCACAGCATTTTAATATTAACTAAAAAGCTCAAACCACAAAGGGCTACACAGAAATAAAATTACAGTTCAGTTACATTGCTTTTAAATTAGCAAATAAGTAGGAGGGCTTACACAAATACTGCATCGGTCCTCTCTGGGGTATATTTTGGGACGTGCTCACCATGACTGATAAGTCAGCTCAGAATACAAAGTTGTGGTGTTTGCAGTTTTCCACATCTATCTCCAAACATGCCCGACACCAAGGCTGCAACTAATTACTCCTGTCATTATCAATTTATCTGCTAATCAATCTAAATCTATAAAATGTCAAAAAAAAAGGAAAAACATTCATTACAATGTCCCCGAGACACAAAGTGACACCATCAGATCGCTTGTTTTCCAAAGCCCAAAAAATTCAGGTGATGCAGGAAAATCTCATTTTCTTGCTTGATTGTGACTAAAATATTAAACGTATTATGAAAATAGATTAAAATTAGAATTTATTATTATTCATTCAATTTTAATCTACTAACGGACCAACCAATTACTGTAGTTCCACTTCTTTTGAGTGCACAGTGCATGTCTTTAGTAATCTGTCTCTTGTAAAAATCCTCTCTGAAATTTGCATTGCAACCGATATTAAGTTCATTTTACAATCATATTCAATGCTTTTAAATGTCTTATTATTAACAAGCAATCTTGGATCTGGAATAATATCATCCTAAACAAAAGGTTCACATCATCCTGTATTTATATACTGTAACATCTAAATGAAGCAGAATGTTCATTGTTATTTTTTTCTGTCTACTGTAGAGTCTGTGACTGAACTATTTACACATGAAATACAAATAAAAAAGGTGACAATGAAATGAAAACAAATTTATACAAACCTTGTTGTTTCCTAGGCTGAACACTGTTGCCCTCTTGTGGTGAAATAGCAACACTGCCTTGTTCAATAGTTTTTACATAATGTCACTAACAATCAAACAAACAAACAAACCAACACACAAAACAAAGAACAAACCCTCCTTAGTGGAGGTAATTCAATTGAATGCACAAAGCTGTAAAAACACACACATGGACAACAAAACAGAAGTGAAGAGAAAGTGAAAGCATGGCAGAAAAACAAGTGAAGTAGAATAAAAAGAGCAAACTTCAAATGTGGGTCAGGCTGGGATCTTGTCACAGCCACTATGGATTGTAAATGGGTTTGTATGTCTGGCAGGGTTACGTCTTGTTCTGGGTGTCTGCCAGGCGCACTCTCTCTGTGAGCGTGCTCAGTAGGCCACAGTGTGGGAGAAACAGATGGCTGTGCCTCTCTCTCTCTGGCTCTCCAGTAAGCAGCCACCTCATTGTGTAATTAAAAGGGCTTCTTTTCAGTAATTGATCCGCATGTCATTTTCATCCTCTCACACACATGAAGCAGAGAGCTGGCAGTGTTAGAAAAAGATCACACGATTAACTGTGAGCCAATTAAAAGGTGATGCTGAACCGCTTTTCACACAGAGCCATATATTCCTATTGTATATGATAATGAAATTATCTGCTTCTGGGTCATAATATTTCATTGCCAATCAACACATTAAGACTGCATTCAGATTAGAAGAAGACGATTCCTGCTAATAATTAGACAGTTTTGCTAGATGTAGAAATTTGGAGTTTTAACATGCAGATAGAGAGATAAGATATATTATTCTATGAAGCTGAATTTCACAGTAACATCTCCACAAATGTTCAGAATGATCAAAAATACAAAATGTAATCACAAATGTCAAAATGTTGTATACTTGACATAAACACACACCCCCTGTTATCATTTTTGTAATGCAAGTCAGCACCTTTTGATTTTTTAGTTAATTGTACTAAGATTTATAAAGCTCATATAACCAAATTTGTTAAATTAACAAGTACTGTGCATCATGCACTTATTCAGTCAACTGAATGGAAACATGTATTGTTTCTATGTATAGCTTACATTTTTTTGTGTTTACATAAAAATATTATGACAACAAGATAAAAACAACAGAAAACTGTATTTTTGTGTTTTTACCCACTTAATATTTTCTAGTACATGACATTTAACGATAATAATAATCAAAATTCAACATTGTGGATAGCAATATATTAAAAAAATTATTGCTGTAAAAAAAATTGTGTTTTTAAAATGTTCTGTTGGAGTGAGAAACAAATTCCAGTATGAGGAGGGTCATGTGAATACATTAATTTGTGGACATGTA
>OOFC01030315.1:0-11402 GCA_900323345.1 Pseudochromis fuscus | reverse complement strand
GAAGCACTGACTGTGGAAACCTTCAAATTGAAACTCATAGCCTATCTATTCTCATTGTCATGTGACTGACATTAGCATCTCGCTCACTAGCAGCACTCTCTAGTCCTACGATGATACAGAAACAGGTCAGTGGGAACCCGGTGCTACCTGGTTACTGAACCATCCCACTCCTGCTATCTGTATGAGTGTGTGTTTGGCTCACTGTGTCTGACTATTTTAGCTGTGTGTGTGTGTGTGTGTGTGTGTGTGTGTGGTTGTTTATCTTTCCTCTCTGTCAGACACTGGCCTAATGTAGTCTTTCTACCTGGGAGTGGATTGAGGTTATGCACTTGCTTCTGGGGATGCTGATGCCGGCCAACTTTCCGCCCCACTATTTATCGTAAACACGCCTTAATTTCACTGCCATTGTCAATTTCAGCATTTACTGTCTTTCTTAACCTTACGGGCTCTTCCTTGATTTGATTTGAAGAGCAGGGCCAATAGATGGCAATGTTGGTCAATCAGATGGTCAAGTCATGATCTTGATCAGTCTGCCCAGCACTTGTCTTCACAGCCACATAACCACACAACCCCTGACCAGTTCACCATTAGATCTGAGGTTTTATACTTCCCAGTGGATTATTGGTAATATGCTTTGTTTTTGTTTAAGAGCATTTAAACTGTACTTCCTTTACTTATGGACTTAATGGATTTTGGTGATGTTTAGGGAAATGCTATAAATTGGTTCTTCAGTTTGTCTTCATCATACACAGCAAAGCAGAAGTAAATACGACTGCCCTTCCCTTTTCATCATCAGCTCACACCTATAACAGGCTCTTTGTCAGCTTGTGTGAATCCAAGGTCCAGGGTTTTAAATAAGTCTTCAAAAGGACATCGGTCATTAGCCAACATCCGATCCCCTGGATTGGCAATCTGAAAAAAATCTCCCCCCTTGTGAAGTCATGCAACCAGTAGACCTCTTAACTGGACACAATGGTAATCAGACTGGTATTAAATAACACTGGTTCTCGCTCAACTGACCTCACTTTTTGTCAATCGAAACAGTTGTGTAACCTTGTATGTGATGAACTTTTCTTTATCAGAAACTGAATTTTGCATCTTCCCAGGATCTTCAGGGTCAATTGATCGCTGACCCTGGACGGGCTTCTTTTGATTTCTTTATTTGGAGCAGTGTAATTTAGTAAAACAGTAGATCTTGACAGTTAAAATCGATTTACTCATTCGGCTATCTAACAGTGGAGTTATTGGATTCTGAAACCCGACTGGTACAATCGATTGACTGAGAACTGACATTATAATTCTTGAACTTGAACTATCAACCAGAAAGAAAAAAAATGCAAATAAATAAATAAAGCAAGACTTACATCACCCTCAGAAAAGTCCTTTGGCAAAAACAACAGCAGGATATACCAAAGGGAATAAGTAAACATAAACTTGGAGTATAGAGGAATGTATGGTTACATAAACACACTGCAGGCATTTCAGTGAGGAGGGACAAAGTGTTATTATTTGTATATCTGGACATAGTTAGTCACAGTATCTACTGGCTTAAAGGTTTGTAAACACAGACTAAATTCAGCAGATTATGTAACCAACCTCAGTACAAATGTTAAGACAATATGTGTGAAGATGAGCATCATTAAGTCTCAGTTCCCAGTGAATGATGTATTCCCGTTTGGGCCTGTATTTTTAATTCCTTTTGTGGGAGCAGTCGGTTGAGGTTGACCTGGGGATTGCAGGAATAGGAGTAGTCATACATCTTGAATGAAAATCCCATGTGTCTTGCATAGCTGCCATAACAGTGTTGCAATTAATTAGTAAGCCCAAATGGCCACTAGGGGGCCAGTACGATCATTTGTTGTCATAACTTAAGTATTATTGTAATAATATGCATACATTTGTGGGTAATTATTGTTGCACTGTGCCTACAATTCACTGATTACATACATGTTCTGTTGACTGGACTGGAAGAAGCCCCAAACAGACAGGAAGTGCCAGCTCAGCTAGCAGCGTTGAACCAAGAACCCGCTTACTGCGAAGCAAAAATACTAATGACTAAAAACATAAGTAATATATAAACTACTAGACATCACTCATTTAAAAACTCAAATTAAACATCTTAAACAAAAACAACATGTGAAGATTCCAGTATGTTTTTTTTCTATTTCAGATGTGGATCCTTGCTACATTGTATCTTAAATGGAAATGGAGACTCACTGCATTCAGTTCACACTGTATCCAACCACATAAAAGATGTTGATCATTTAATAACTAACCAACCTCCCGGGCTTGTCTTTATGTGAGCAGGAAATAAAGGTCAAGTAATACCCAGACCTCAGGAGGTTGGTTATCGCTTCAAGAACTGCCACCCTAATGTGGTGGAAGGGTTTGTGTAACCCCATGACCCCAGGAGCTGAACTGCTGGTGGTAAATTGGTCAAAGACAAGGGGTCAGAACAACAGTGATTACAGGACCCTCAGTGTCAAAGCGCCTGGTTGCTAGGCCTACGCCTCACTTGAAGGAATGACACGGGGTCACCACCTCGTGGACCCACCACCTGTGAGGCTGGATGTAGGAGCTGGGTACACCGGCCAGACAGCAGATTTGTACGGCATCATTGGTTTCAAAAACAGTCTTGAAGGACAAGGAACGTCTCCTTCCTGCTGAAGGAGTTTTGAAGGAGTTTTGAGTTTGGGATGACGTGTTGCTTGTAGACAAACGAACATTTCCAGATGACAAAGCAGAAGAAAAACCTGCACAAATAATTGCAACGATGATGGATGAATACCTTGTATTTTTGCCAGTTCCAAGGTCCTTGCGTTGCGTATGCTCTCTGGCATAGTTTACTCAAGGGTATGGGAATAATGGGATGCCAGATATCAACCTGAGTGGTGTTTTATCATTTAACTTCTCTGTTCGTTGTGCAATTTTTATGATACAAAGGGAGCTCTGACTTCCTCTCTATGAAATCTGGCTCATATATTACCACTAAATGTAATGTTTAAATTGTGTATTACTACGTGTAATATACCAGAAAGCACTCAGAAAGCACAAAACTCTAACAAGGCATCATCTTGTAAAAATATTTGTATACTGTAAGGGATCGGGATAGAGGTTTTTTGGCTGGGGGATTTGTTTCTTAGGTCATACCCGATCTCTCCAAGAAAAAAGATCGAGGTCTTTTCAGTACTTTAACCTGGCAGAGGTAGTAAACTCCATGAAGTATTTGATAGCTGGTGTACTGCCTTTCCATAAAGTACACATTTGTTTCCATGAAGCCAAAGTGGGAAAACTCTTCGGATAGGTGTTCCCAGAGCTACCAACAATCCTCTGTCCAGTCTTACGATAGGGATTCACCTCTGTGAGTAAGTTCAAGAAACAAAAGGACTTTGTTTGTGTCAGGGAAAGAAAAGATAATCAGTTATGGAGAATAATTGTAGATGTTCTGTCTTAAACCAGAAGAAAATCTTTCCTCAATCTTAACCAAAGGTGTAAATTTAACCATAAAATCTTTTGATTCAGTAGTAAGTATCCTTGGATCACTAAGGGTGAGTGATGCCATTAAGACTTAAGTGTTTGTAGATGCCTTTAAAGAACAGAAGAAGAAGAAGAACCACAGAGTGCCCTCCAAATACCAGGGCATCTCACTAACAAGCCACAAGAAGAAAGTGTGCACTGGGTGGTAGACGGGAGAAAATGTGCATCAGCTCTTTACTGTTTCAAGCACACTTGAAGGACAATAGGAATATTTGCTGTTTCGTGGACTTGGAGAAGGCTAATGACCATGCCTCCAGGGTATCTCGTGGGGGGTAGTATGGGGTTTGGGCTCTGCCTCGTCAACAGCTCTTTTTGTAATTTCCATGGGCAGAATCTTGAGGAGCGGCGAGTGTCTGGTATGGTGGCCTCAGGATTGCATCATTTCTTTTTGCAGATGATGTGACTCTGTTTCGCGTCGGAGGAGTGCGCTCTGAGTGAGTCAGAGGTTAAGGCGTTTAAGTGTCTCGGAGCCTTGTTCATTAGTGATGATAAGCTGGAATGTGAGATCAATAGACTGGGCTGTTGTGGTGTCACCATTTAAAAAGACTGTTGAAATTTAGTTCAAACTCTCATTAACAACTCGTTTTAGTTTATTTTGATGGCATACGACAAAAATGATTGTGTATGTTTAAAAATATTGAATGTAAAGGAAGAAAATTACCCATGTTTAGTTATAATTACATGGAAATTCTGTAAATGGCTTTCAGTGATCAGGGCTTTTGGATCAGTCCTGACTTTCCTCAGTTTTCTCACCCAAGCCTCTAAAAGCTGCAATGTTGTGTTTAAGCATATGTGGTGATTTTCTGCCAGCTGCTGGATCCTAATTACCCTGAACTTTGATTTAACTAATCCCACTCAAAGACTCATGGCCTATTCAAATAATAAATATCCTCCACTTTTATTAATAAAAACCCTGCAAATTACATTTTTAGACCTCTCAATAACCTCACAATCTTGTGTGTACCTGTGTTTGCTATGCCTGTCTTAATTGGTTCTCTCTTTTTTGAAGTATATCGACATTATTCTTCTTTTCTTTTTTATTTAATGAGAGGACAACGTTGAAACTTCGCTGTGTCTCACAATTATATATATGTTTTTGTTGTTGCAAAAAATAAAATCAACAGAATAAGTGCAAAGACAACTAGAGTAACTCTAAGAATATATCATGTTTCTGTTTGTGTCTTACCAAAAAAGATGTCATATCATATATTATATATATTGAGCACATACATGATCAAATCACAGAAACTGTTTATTTCAATGGGTTGTTTAATGGAGCTTCAACAGAGATGAAATCAGAAGAAGAGGTGCTAAAAAGTTTAATCGAGTTTTAGTTTACAGTGTAGCAACATGAATGTTTTGCAAATTGAGTTTCAAATTATTGTCTTCTGATTACAGAAATTTGAAATAGCTTTCACTAATGTTTATCAAATTACACGTACTGGAAAATAAAAACATGGGTTAAAACAAAATTGCATCAGTCTTATATCAAGACAAATAAGTATTATTTTGCGTGTTCAACAAAAGGCTACAATGTGAAAACAAAATGATAGATTTTATTGACAACATAAAAAATTACTATTTTCATTATTGTTTTCAGTTTAGGTGACGGTTTACACACTTCCTATGAGATATGAAATAATTAAAAGAGAATTCAAAAGAGATTCAAGAGAAAAACTGAAAAAATGTGTAGAAGTAAGAAAAATAAGTGTACAATCTGTGCGCTTTTCTTTTACCTTGAAGCAATAAGACCATAACAGCTTTAGAAATCTTAGTGCTCAAAAATCTAAACTTGTTGCTTGAACAAAAAAAGGTATGTCAAGGTTACATTGGAAGGATATTTTTATTGAAAAAATACTTTTTGTCGTTTTGACAGCTGTAAACTTGTGTGTAAAATCTCCACTAAAATCCTGCCTCATAGCTGAAGTATAGCTGTAAACTTATCCAGGAGGGTGGGATCCGGGGGGCCCACCCATGCATCAGGACCTCAAATATACTCCATCCGGCCCTGCTAGTTTGACATTACAGTGAATATGATGGGTGAATTGTCCAAAGCAGTTTTTAAAATGCCTAAAACACTCCCAAATGTGATGTTTTCCCAGAATGAGGATGTTCCTCTGCCAGTAATACCACACACAGACGCACACAAACCTCCCTCCACATCACTCCGGCAGCACAACAAAATCCTTAAAAGCTTTTTTTTTTTTCATTTTTTATTTCTTGGGTAAATCCAAAGAGCTGTGCCACACAAGACGTTACAAGTAACAGGATTTTATCAGAGCTGCGATTTATATGAATATGGTAAATAGTGCCCTCCCCTCCGCGCATCTCATTAAGTGAGTCCCGTTGTAGCTATAGGTGAAGCAGCCTCTCTCTGCCATACTGAAGCAGGTGTCCAACATGGCGAACACTGGCTGCGGCTCTCTCGCGACTATTCTCTTTTTATTCATGTTTCAAGCGGCTCTTCACAAAGGTAGGACTTTGCTATTACGCACATCCCTAAACGGAATATGCACTTTCCTCTCAGATCTCCGCGGATGTAGATGTGGAGGAGAGTAATTTCTCTGTGTATCAGTGTAATTCTTCCAAAGGCAGAGCGTTTGGATGCAGCGATGATGTTGTTGAAGTCTGAAAACCTCTGCGTAAAGTTGAAGCAGCGGGTAGAAAAAGGCAGATTTATGCGTGTTTGCATCCGAACAGGCGTAACGGGGACGCTGCCCAAGGAGTACATCACTTTTGGTCAGCTCACCATTAGGCTATAGGCTAAAATCGCTTTGCCGCTACACACTCTCTTAAATGTCCAAAAATTGCCTTGTAGGAAAACAAACCGCGGTGTTCTGTGGCCGCGCAGATACATTTGCCACACTTCAGTGGGTGTTTGCTGCCTCGGTGTCTCAGCTTGGATACTTTTGTAGCGATGTTTTGATGGGAGCTGCTGTAAATCATGGAGAACAGCGGTGCGTTAAAGCGGAATGTGCAGCAGCCGCGACAACGTGCAACGTGAGGAAACGCTGTGCAGCAACCTCTATTCAAAAAGCTGCTGATTTAACTGGACGGCGTCGTGTGCAAGAGTCGTGCGCGTTTGAACGGAGCCCGATCCATGTTGTAAATAGCACCTCTTTGTGATAAATTCGGCGCAAATACAGCGCACAAATACCCAGTTGTTTCCTATTTAATCTCAGTTTTTGAGAATCCCACCGTCCCACTCGGTGTCGTCGGGCGACTATTAGAGCAACGTGCGAATCCGCTGTAAAAGTTGACATTTCATTGAGAACAAGTGCCGCTTGGTGTTTTGGATGTAAGCCGAAATGAAAAGCATGTCAAGAGGATTCGCGGTGTAACTTAAATTACCGTCTAATACGTATTAACACTTGCTGGTAAACAAGAGAAGATTAATTTTCCCGAGTTTCCAGTTGCGCTCCGGGCTGTGTTTTTTTTTTCCTCTCTCCCTCCCTCATAATACCGGGACTGGATTTGCAGTGGCACCATGCATGAAAACATCAAAGGCTCGTTTTGGGTGTAGTAAATCTGAGTCAGATGCTTTTAAAGAAGCGGATAGGTTACAGATAAAAGCTGGAAACTGCGACACGATTATTTTTTCTCCTCTTTAAAGGAGGCTGCTGCTGCTGCTGCTGGTGCTGGTGCTGGTGGTGGTGGTGATGTTGGGAGCGATGAGTTGGCGGGCTGCGGAACAAGAACACACGTTTAAAAAAAAAAAAAAAGATGGGGATAAAGTGCTGTGTGATGTGAAGTCAGCTGTTCACAGTCGTGAGAAATCCACGGGTTTATTTATTTATTTATTTTTAAATTTGAGATTATTTACCATTGCGCATCGACACGCTGGAGATTGCCATGAAAGCAGTTGCTGTGGCGCTTCCACCACCTCCTGTTGTAGCCTGTATTCACAAGTCAATTATGTAATGAATGACTGCAAACTTAAATCACAGCTGAGGAATATAAACCTTTTTTTTAAGTCCCACGCGGTCAGAATGACAGGGAGAAAGATGTCGACGTTTGTGGATTATCCAGCAGGATTAATCCAGTTTTATCCATTAAAATGACGCACGGTAATGTTTTCTTATGCGACAGGACACTGAGGGGGAAAAAGCTTAGCAAAGTAAACAACACAAGCTTGTGTTGCTCTTTGGACAGCGGGCAGTGCTGCTTTACCTTCATGGAAATGGCTCCACTGATTTCAAACAAAGCTCAGGGCGCACTTGCACAAAGCATATCAATTATTTACCTCGTGCTGCATACTGTAAGCTCACGTTGTGCCAAGATTACAGGCTGTTTCCCCCTCCTCGCTTAAATACAAAAAAGAAGTGGGAACTATGAATGTAAAAATTGCAGTGCAGTCGGGCAAGAGAGAAGGATGCATTAATTAATTTCACCCCCACCACCACCACCACCACCAATCCCTCTCCAACCATCTACAAGTTTCATTTTGGCACACATGGGTTTAACTCGTACTATCATCACATCACACAAGAGCTCCAAATGAAATGGATTGAGAAGAAAGCGTTCACAGCTCTGTGGCTGCCATCGCTCTTGTTTCCTCCCGTGGAAGTGGTGTACTTCTACAGATAACTTGGAGCTGAGTTAATAAGTGATGAGTTTTGTCAGAATATATACTTCACACGATGGATAAATAGCAATAATGGTGCTTTTTTTTCCCTCCTCCGACGATAAAGGACCACCACTTTATTTAGTGAAGAACTCTGAAATGACATTTTATTGTGCTGATTAGCGAGAGTGTAAACCACAGTGTCACCAAGGCAACAATACAACCTCACATGGAGATAAATTTGAATATTTCTGTTTCTTTAATTAAGTCTGCTCACAGTCACAAGTCAGGAGTTTGGCTTCTGCAAACAGTCGAACTTTAAATTGGTTGTGATGCGGTGGCATTTAGATTGTTTTTCCCTAATTTCACTGTCTTTATAGGTTTTAATCAAGTTTTATTTGATTTTATTACAAATGAAAATACTGACTGAAACCCTATGTAGTATTTAAGTTCCTTGCAGACAGATCTTGTACTCAATAATTTAAATGTGTGTCAGCTGGACACAGATGACCAGAGTGGTGCAGAGTGGTGTTTAGTAGGTCCAGTTGTAATGCAGATTATAGGCTTATACAACACCAGGGCATGGCGCTTTACAGGTGTTATTAAAGAGTGCTGACACGGCACGCTCTGACCATAAGCTTGCTGAGACTTGAAAACCTGGTTGGGCAATCTATCCGTTACAGTAAGAAGCATTTGGGCTTTCATTTTTGTGTCGTTGTGTAATGGTGTTTTACAGCAGGTGAGAGCGGGAAGTGTCATGTGTAGGAAAAATGTATCTCACTACGCCTCTGCTGACCTGAACAGATACTGGGATGCTTATCATGTCTGGATCAGAGCATTAGTTATGTCTGTAAATATAATCTTCGCCGGAGAATCCAGCATTGAAATTTTCCTCACACGACTGAGGAAGTGGATCCCACTGGAACTCATTATTTGTAGCGTTGGAACATGTGTTCAGTTGATCCAGACATTTTCTGCTTTGTTCCTGTTGGTGTTTTGTTGTTTGATGTGCAGCTATAGACTGTATGGAAGAGATGGAGGCAGCCACCACGTCTCCAAAGTGAAGCTAAGTGCAAAACAACATGCAGTACCACCCGTGGCCACTAGATGGTGGCTCAAAAAAACCAAAACAAACTGACTCCAATTGACATGAAGTCCACCTGTGACAGCTTTTCAGGACTAGCTTCTGTACCCTGATGTATTCCCGGCAAAAACAGGAAATGCAGGCTGGAGAAAACGTTTGGAGCAATTTGATTGGATCTTTGACAGACAATAAAACACCACCGCTAGCTTGCTAATGTTGCTAGATAACCTCCATAGAAACATTTTCCACAAGTCATTCTGATGTCATTAGCTAATGTCGACTCTTCTTATTCGGATCGGGGATTTCTACGATTAAAAAGCAGAAGATGTAGGGGCGTGGTTAGTTTGATTGACAGGTCTGGCTTCCATTCATTAAAGGTGGATCAAGCCCGCCTCCTCACTCCTCTCTTCATATCCAAATATGGTCACTTCTGGCTCCAAAAAAATCAACATGGTGACGTTCAAACTCCGAACTCCTGCCTTCAAAATCCACGAACCAGCGGGTGTTGTCACGGTGACAACGTCCATCTTTGTCTGCACAGCACACTGTACATATATCTTCACAAGAAGATTAAATGAACACGCAGCTGAAAACATGATTTATCATCTGTACATTACTGGTTATTGACCTGTGCTCATACTCCTTTGTTTACTGCTACATTACTGACGACATGGAGGCTGAGGGCTGCATGAACCTCTGTCTGCACGGACTCAGGCTGATGATTGATGGAATATTTTAAACTGTAAATATCAGGGATAACATTAAAAAAAAAAAAACCCAGTGAGAAGCAGCTCATTGTAATTTCATACAAATCCACACCTGAAGGAGTTTTATGTCTGTAGTCAAAGTTTTATATCTGCTCACCTTAAATACTCAGAGGACCTGAGTTGCCTTCATGTGACAGCTCATTTCAGATTTGATCTCCATGCTCCCTGCTTGTCCCTCACTGCCTTTAAAACCTGTTGTGCTCCTCGCTGGAGATTTATTGCTTGTCTCGGGAAGCTAGTGGCAGGAGCTGTTGTCTACAGACGCTTCATGTGGACAAAGGGACAAAATACAATGTTGAAGGATGATATTTACCCTATACATTTTTTCTTTTAGACCAGCTCTTGAGCGAGTTTCTCTGATAAATCTGTTGTGATTAATGAAGCGGTGAAGCTGAAGTCTCTGGTGTTACTGACTGTTTTAATCCCTGTCTTTAAGCAGATGTCCAGAAACACTTATTCAATCCAAACACGATAGAAAAGATCAATGAAATCAGATGGTGTGGTTGCTGTGGCGATGGCTGGATATAATAGATATAGGGTGTATATTGATAAATATATTGGTCATCTTTTCAGTTGGGAATTGTTACAATCAGGGTTAAAATTATAAAGTTATTTGATCTCGTAGACGTCAAAGAAACATCGTTACATTGTAAATCCTCAATGTCTTTCTATTAGGAGTACTTCTTGTTAGACCACTCATTCAATTTATTTTGTGTCCTTGACAGTATAAGGAACAAAAAAATCTATAATGTATTTATCTTGGCATCACCTGAAGGATAATTGCTACAGCACACTGCTGAACTTAAAGCTGTGTATTTAAGATTCTGAAGCGTATTTAATTTTTACATCATTTCTCGACCTCGGTTTAGTTCACTTTTAAATACGATTTTATTCTGGCAAAGTTATTTCACAGCTGCTATTGTTTGCATTATTGTGCTGTTACTGCCTATAGAAACTGAGATATTTGGTATTGTTTCACCAGACGGTGCTGAGGAGCAACATCAAAACACTCACCTAAATAGTTTGTTTCATTTCTTTTTAGTTAAAGAAACTTTAGATTCCCCCCTGTGTTTCTGTTGTTGTCCTGAACTGGCACCATCCATCGACAGCTTCTATTACAAAGCAGCGTCGGTTGAATCATACGGTGCCGTTTGGCTCCCGGTCGAGCCGGTTGGAGGCCTGGTGATGGAAAACAGGTGTGGAAATGGACTTGTTCTCCGTCTGTAGCCTCCAGCAGCCTCTCCAGCTGTAATGAAGAACAATGGCTTTATTCCTGAAGGGAGGGGACCCCAAGTGACCCCTCCTCCTCCTCCTCCTCCTCCTCACCCCCCCTTCCACCGGTCTACAGTGACTCTGCTTGGCGAGCCAACAGATGACTGGGCCGGGTCGCATCTGGCCTCTGTGCACTTAGTGTAATCAAAGAGAGAGAAAAGGTTTATGGCCTACTTGT
>OOFC01030313.1:0-11443 GCA_900323345.1 Pseudochromis fuscus | reverse complement strand
TCATCCAGAGCGCACCGGGGCCTGCGCACCTCTCCACGGTCTCCACTTGAGGAATTTTACTGCCTCAAACCAGGAATTAATGAACCGGAACTGACCTGAAAACTGTTTTTTTGTTTTGTTTTGTTTTTTTATTTCTGGGAGCAGGTGTGGATAAAACTCCAACATGGGCAACAGCTTCTCCAACATCTCTGCCTTCCAGTCCCTGCACATCGTCATGCTGGGTCTGGACTCTGCTGGAAAGACCACAGTTCTCTACAGACTCAAATTTAATGAATTTGTCAACACGGTTCCTACGATCGGGTTCAACACGGAGAAGATCAAACTGAGTAACGGCACCGCGAAGGGCATCAGCTGTCATTTCTGGGACGTGGGGGGTCAGGAGAAGCTGAGGCCCCTGTGGAAGTCCTACAGCCGCTGCACTGATGGGATCATATACGTGGTGGACTCCGTGGACGTGGACAGGCTGGAGGAGGCCAAGACTGAACTGCACAAAGTCACCAAGTTTGCGGAGAACCAGGGCACGCCGCTGCTGGTCATCGCCAACAAGCAGGACCTGCCCAAGTCCCTCCCGGTGGCAGATATCGAGAAGCAGCTGGCTCTGCACGAGCTCACCCCCTCCACCACCTACCACATCCAACCTGCGTGTGCCATCATCGGCGAGGGGCTCCACGAAGGTATGGACAAGCTGTACGAGATGATAGTGAAGAGGAGGAAATCCCTGAAGCAGAAGAAGAAGCGGTAACAGCTGCTCACACATGATGTCAGACTGATGGACTGTGAGGAATCCGGGTTCTGCCAGTGTTGCCCTAAACACCTTTACTTTGCAGTGATGTTTTCTTGAACATTGAGTTTGGATTAAAGCTGTTTCACCTGCTGGACTCAGGAAACACAACCTGAGGTTAACCAAAAAACACAAAGACAAACTTGAAATGACTGTTGTGAGCTGCAGCGTGGAGGAGGAGAAACGGGCTGGCCCGTTTACTGCTGCTTTACTTTGGACTTGAACAGTTTGACTCTTAAGAAGAAGAAGAAGAAGCTCTGGCTCACTGAGGACTTTTAGTCTTTTTTTATCTCCATCCACAGGACATCTTTGTGGAGACACGTTTGGTTTTGCACGTGGCTGGGGTCTCCTGTGTCCCCTGCTGTCTCCCTCTGGACACCAGACATCTGCAGTGTCCCTCTCTGGTCCTGGATGTCTCACTCAGACTGTTTCTGGAGCATTGAAGTAGCCTTTCCTCTGCATGGTGGACTGAGGACAGAGTCCACTACTTTGCACTTTTTATTTGCTAACAAACAGTAGAGAACTACACTGTATGAATAGAGGAGCAGATCCAGGTGGTTTATGTACCAAGAAGCCAAAATTGAAGTATTTTTTGAATATTAAAAGATTTTAAATCCATGATGTGGTGGCTGCTTTTCATTCACAGGTCACAGGAGATAACGAGCTGTGACTGATGACCGACAGTCACCTCACTGATTTCTTTTTTCAGATGCACTTCCAGGAATGGGTCAGAGAGAGGTCAAAGGTCACAGGGTTCATGCAGGAAGCTAATCACGGTGTCGAAGAGGCCTCGCTGCAGGTTTCCGTTTGAATCTCCTGCACATGAAGTGAGTGTTTCAGGCAAAGCCGGAGCTCATTTGTGAAATTTATGGATCTGCAATGCGGTGCAGTGTTTACAGCAGCAACCTCTGCTCTGCTCACAGTGGAGCAGGACTCAGCAGCGGGTGCAGATCTCTGTCCTGAGCAACATCCATTCTCACTTGGAAATGAATGTTGATGTCGTTTTTTAATCATTTCATGGACAGAATATCAGTCAGAAATGCAGCGTCTGTGAGGAGCACAGTTTAAATCAGTCAATACTGTTCAGGGTTGAAGGTGACAGGGATCAACTCATTCATCTGCCTTTGATTTATTCAACAGTCTTTACTTTGTATTTCATAGCTCGGCTTGTTTCTCATTAACATTTTACATAAACACATGTACAAGAGGAAATACACAAATTAAACTTGTATGTTCTTAAAAACATTGTAACTATGTTGGTGTGAAAGGAGATGTTGTATTTTGTTGCAGCTGATATTGAAGCTCAGTTTTAACATGATGTGCAGTTAATGATCAGATCTGTTTAAACCACATCAGACCTGGTGCAGCAGGTCAGTGTGGGACCTCTCCACCTCCTTCACTCATGATGTTTCTCCAGCAGTGATCAGCTGTGGTGAAGTGAAGTTCACTGTTTTACTTTGAACTACTTTACACAGAGTTACTGTGTCTCACTGTTTCCCAACCTGTGGCCCTGGTCCCTCTGAGGGGTCACCACAGACATGGGAGATGATGTGGACAGAAGAAAAGTTGAAAGAAAGTTTTATCTTGACTCTGATGATGATGTGAAATGTTCCTCTTCCTCCTCCTTACAGAAGATTTCTACTCTTGATACTTTAAGTTAAGTTGTACATTTATGTGCAGAAGGATTTTTGCTGATACTTTGAGGTGAGAAAACTTCCTCCACTGCAGCTGCAGGTCCACAGGAAGTCATCATGATGCCAGAGCTCTGCATGTGTGAGGAAATCCCAGTCAATCATCCAGACTCCGTCCCCTGGTCTCACCTCTGCAGACCAGAGACGTCCTCACCTCTCAGGACGATGCTGGACGACAGATTCAGCAAAATAAATAAATAATAATAAAAAGCAGAAACTCTGCTGACACAGTGTAAGAAAGAGATAAATTCTCCAAATAACGATCAGGTGTTCAGGCCTTTAAAACAAACCTGACTTTATGATTTGGTGAATGGTTGTTTTCATGTTTCAGCTCCTTAATGCATCAAACTGACTCTGTGTTGTGTTCAGTGTGGTCCAGTCCAGAGACTAAACTTTGTTTTTGTTAATTATAAAATCAGCTGAATTTAACATAATCAGTCAGTGATGAGCTTGATATGTAAATTACTCATTTTTGAGCAAAACTAAATTCTCCAACTCTTCAGATACTTTCTCATAAAATATAAAACACTGAGTGAACGACTGGATATATTTGGTGTTTTTGGGATTTTAGAGACAAAGTCATAAAAGTTTAAAAAATAACTGAGAAATAAATCAATAAAACTCATTTGCTGTTTCAGTTTTAATCCTTATTTTGACAAAATATTGTATATTTGAGACCAGACATGATTTAATTGTGACTAAATCAGACACCAGGATGTACTTTAAAAACTGTGTTAATATGAACAGTAACTCTGCAGTGGATACGGTGAAGGACACTGTGCAGATGTTTTAACCTCTGGAGGAAATGAGTCACCAGTCATGTGATCACCTCATCGTATGATCAGCATCAGGTTGATCTGGGAGCTGGGGGACGTTACTTTCCTCAGTGAGTCTGAAACATCTTTTGCTTTGAAAGGTTATAAGTGATGCTACAAGTTGTGTTGTTGGATCATCAGCTTCACACTGACTCCAAGTTAAAGTGTCAGGAACCATGAGGCAAAGAAGAGACGATGAAGGTTTTATTTACCCAAAGTAACAGAAGCAGAAACCATCGAGTTCACACCAAGGTCTGAATGAAGAGGTCGACAAACACAACAACTCTCACAACACAACAAGAAAACCAGACGAACAAACTGAGGTGAACATCGGCCGATCCAAACGACACAAAACAAAACTAATACAAAAGGAACTGTAACTAAATCCCCCCTAAACAAAGGCAGGCACATGGTACGGCCTGATGGGCGGGGCCACAGGATTTAAGCCGCCTCCTCCCTCAGCTGCACCTTTGGCCTCAGCAGGAGGGAACATCTCCTCGAACACGGTAACTCTAACACAAAGATACAATAATCAATACAGCAGAAAATGAAAGGTGCCATTTAAAGAGTGTGAGGGTAAAAGTAACTAAAAGTATTAAAATGAAGTTACTTTGATGAAATGTTTGGGGTGTGGCTGACCACACCACAAAGATCTCCTCCTGGCTGTGGGACCAGCAAAAAATCCAAACTGCTGTTGGATGTATGGTGATGAAATCTGACCCTCTGGTGCCAACAGGAAGTAGAAATGTGTAGTTCGCAGCCATGTTCCCCTGCAGGTCAAACTGCTGTGGTGAGCAGCCTCAGATTTAGCTCCCAGTGAGTCTGAAGAAGACGATGGAGGAGCGGCCACTTGTAGCTCAGTGTGAGGCAGAGAGTGAAGACACGTCCTGACTGTCCACCACTCAGGACAGAGACGAACAGCTGAGGCACTTCTCAATGTGTGTTCTTGTTGTTGCAGATCTGAAGCATCATCTGCAGAGCATCAGTAACTGGAGGCGTCCATCTGGTTTCATCTGGAGGCTTCAGGAGCTGGTTGGTGGAAACTCTTCTAATTCACTTTAAGTTGTTTCCTGATTAAAAATAACAATTTAGGCAACATAGTAAAGATCTTACTTGATGATGATCAGTAGAGGCTGCAGACTCCGCTTCACCATGGAGGCAGCGTGATGCTTAAACGTGAATATTTTATTGGCACCGTCGTTGTCAGGCCTTAAAATAAACGCTGGTTTCAGCCAGCAGCAGGAGATGTTGCGTAGTAACAGCTGAAGCTCAAATCTTCCAGCCTCAAGGAATCATTTAGAAGAACCATATTTAAGGTTATCTAAAAATAATGCACACCTTCCAGCCAATCACAGTCCAGTGTTCCCTGTGGCTGCAAGGTGGTTGGTAACATCCCAATGCTTTCATGTTTTCTGCCAGTTTTATTCTTTAAATATATTTTTTAGTTGAAGCAGTCACGCTCCTGTTGTGTCACAGAAACATCAGTAACCTGCTGGAGCTGGTTTATTCTTCCTCAAATTAAAAATCTATTTTAAGTCAAAGCTGAAAATAAAAAAACAAAAGGGAACTTTGTGTTTGAACATCCCTCAGAGGAGCGTTGTCAGGAAAACAGAGCGTGGTTCCCCAACAATAGGAGAACAGAAACAGCCCTGTCATCTCAGGACTACCTGTCGCCATGGCAACAGCACAGCACCACCAGCCCCAGTCTATCCTCAAAGAAAAAATAAAAGAAGAAGAAGAGTTTCCTGCACTTGGAAGTTGTTGTTCAGTGTTTAAACTGAGACTGAGTCACATGATCATCTGACTGAGACACTTCTCTGTGGTTTTAGATATTAGGTGTATTATGGTAAAATAATATGAAGGTGTATTTTGTCACAGACATCCACCAAGAATATTCCCCATGTCTTGTGATGTTTCTTTGTTGGTTTGAAATGAGGAAACACAGATTCATGAATGAGATGCTGCAGATCTGTGGACTGTAGCTCGGCTGATTGATCAGATTGCATCATAAACACTTAGAAACATTCATCATTTCAAACCTGAAAAATAAAATTGTCAGTATCTGTGTGTGCAGCTCCAACAGTCTCCATCTGTAGGTAGATACAGTAACAGTGTCAGGTTGTTTTGTTACTTTAACCCAGTAAAATCAGCTGTTTGTATCCAGCACTGTCCTGTTTTCACTGTTTTATTTTTACTCAGTGTTTCATCCACAATCTGTTGTACTGGTTAGTCAGTATTTACCCAAATAAAACAACCCAGAGTGTAGTCTCAGCAGCAGATCTGATGAAAAAATACACAATAAAAGTGTTACATTTGTTGCAGATGTACCTGAAGGAGTGTACAGAGCTGCAGTGTGAAAACTACACACACTGAATTAAAATAAAATGAATTGTTTAGAGGAAGATGTTGTCTCCTGTTGCTGGGATGCAGCAGCAGCAAAGATGCGTCTGAGGAGCGTTTATGAGATAAAAAGCTCGGAGAAAATCTGAAAATGAAAACGTGAGCGACGTGCATCCCTGGCAGCAGTAAGACTGTTTGTTGTGTGAGGATTTATGTGGGAGTGTTTCCTTATGAGCCACATCTCTGGCTTGGATCCAGCTTCTGTTAATGATTCACATCCTTCACATTTAACTTCAGATTATTTCTTCACGGCTGCTTCACATGAAGTTCGGTCATTAAAGTATAAAATACCTCATGGAAAATATCCTGAATGTAAGAAATTTGTTGAAAATGACACAGAAACATAAAACCATGTTAAATGTTTTGCCCTAACAGACAGGAAGTGATGTAAAGCAGCTACTTTGTTCCTCAGGAGGAGGTTGTCTCCTTTGATTGGACGTCAGAGTGACAGCAGAGCCTCTCTTCATGTGACCTATTTGAAACATGGAAAATAACTAAATAAACCTGGAGGCTTCATGTGGACAGAACATTTTTAGCTACAAGTGTCCTACAAAGCCGAGCGTCTCCGGAGGAGGTCGTCTGTGTTTGTGTTGAAGGACCAGCTTTTGTCGACTTGTGGCTCGAGTGTGAGAACACAAAGACCACAGGAAACCACTAGATACATGGTCTGGACCTGACCCAGTTATTGGCCGACCTGCTTCAGAGCCTCGAACACGATGGTTAAAATATTGATTCTGATGATCCTGCTTTGGTTTCATGTTGTGGTGTGTTCGCCTCTTGCTGCTGGTTCAGATGGAGACTGTGTGACAGGAGATGGTTTTGTTGGACCTCTAATTCCAGTCCTGGTGAAAGACCACATCATGGTTTTGAAGACAAGTTTACACTGCGTAGGAAACAGGATGTAAACATCTCCAGAGGTAGTTTCCCAACCACCCACCTTGACCTGAGGTTTCATGCAGTGTGATGCTGCTTCTGCCTTCATTCATCGGAGGCCTTTGGGCAACAAACGCTGGTCGTCATGTGGACGGTGTAGCGATGACGGCTGCCACGATTATTCAACATCATCGATATAAAAATTAATCAACACAGAAATTCAAGAGTTGATGCTTCGTGTTATTGTTTTTATTACTTTTAAAATCAAATACCAGCCGGGAAAAGTCATCTGTACTTGCAGTTCCCTACAGGAAGTGGTGGGGGCAGTATTGCTCCCACCGTTTACTGTTTACAGCACGTTGTCCCTCTCGATGGGAAATGTGAGAACAAAACAAACATGATTGACAGTCGATCAACACAAAGTATTACACACACTCTGCAGGAAGGAGGTTTCACTGAAGCACTTCCTGTTTAGAATACCACATTAACAGGAAGTGTACGTTAGTCAGGGATTCTGCTAGCACTTAAGCTAACCTGTCGCCTAGTTTGCGACAAACCACCCTCATGCACATTTTTAACATTTGGCAGCGCAATTTATTACTGCACCTTAACGAGCATCTCTTATCCAATTATTCAATTAATCAGTGGAGTGATCGGTAGATTATTCGATTACTAAAATATTCGTTAGCTGCAGCCCTTGTAGTGATAAGTCATGGATCACTGGTTTTAAAGGATCATTGGTAACTACCCGCGAAGTTTGGGTTACGAACCCGACAACTGCCTCACGTACAATTTGTGTTAATTTGTCAAAGGTTTCAACCTGTGAAGTCGAACATCAACAAAGACGATTCCTCCATCTTCATCTTGTGAAGTTTTTGCTCAAACTTTTTTAACTTCACATCTTTGCGTTGACCTGTGGATGTGAACACAGGTGTCGACACTGGGTTCAAGTCCTGATTCTAGATTTTGACACAATTTTAGTTCAAATCTCGTTGGTTGTTTCTTTGAGTTGATGTGAAGTCTTTGAATCTTCAGACGTGTCCTTTGTTCAGCAGGTGAGACACTGAACCATCTCGGCTCGGGAGCTTTAAGCTTGTGGTGTTTTCTTCATCCACCACATTTCTGTTGCCTTTTTAAATACGAGTTGACGCCATGTTTAATTATTCCAGTCAACACAGTGATTGAAAACAAGTCAAACTACAAACAAGACCGTTCTTGTTGCTTTCATCTCAAAGATTTCTTATTAGTTGCTGTCTGCATTTCTGAGCTCCCCACCACATCCTCCTCCTCCTCCTCCTCCTCTGGTCTTTGTTGGTGTCTCCCTCAGCTCTCCAATTATCTACTTAAAGCAGGAACAGAGCTGTGTGCTGGTGCAAAACAAACTGCTGATTACAGAGCAGAGCGTCTTTGTGCTGCTTCAGTCACTGAGAAATTAAAAGATAATAAGCTGACACTGTAAATGCGTCGACCTCAGCAGCCCGCTCTGTTTCCTGAAGGTTTCTTTGTCTCCTGTGGGTTTCATGAATCCTGATGTGCCTCTAAACCACATGGGGGAATCTGAACTAATCTGACAAGTGATATTAGAGACGATACGATGGTGAATATTCTGCAGAGTTAATAGAAAATCAAAGTATTTTCTGATGCTCCTTCATGTTAGACTGAGGTTATAAAAATACAAAACAAACCTACTGATTGTTTCTCCTGATTTTGTGGTAAATCTAGATCTATGAATAGAAATATGTCGGTGAGCTACTGAGGGGTCTTGAACTGAGCGTGGACTCCCTGTAGTTTGAGGAGCATGCCGGGACTCGGCCTGTGGAGGAGGTTTATCACACAAAGCTGGTGTCCCTGGTGGATCAGCTGGTTCCTGCTCCTGCAGCTGTTATTGTGCGTTCAGAGGGTTGATAAGCCGTGCATTGTTCGGGTGTCCCTG
Organism: Pseudochromis fuscus; assembly: GCA_900323345.1. Taxonomy (NCBI): domain Eukaryota; kingdom Metazoa; phylum Chordata; class Actinopteri; family Pseudochromidae; genus Pseudochromis; species Pseudochromis fuscus. The sequence goes on along the minus strand of OOFC01030313.1, from coordinate 2,950 downwards.
GCATATATAGGTCATGCTCTTGTTGTTCTGCCTCCTCCTCCTCACTCTGTATGCCATGCATGTATGGGAATGTGTCACTGTTTGCTCAACAATGTACAACAGCAGCAGATCCAGGGGGAGGAAGCCGCCGTCACCCTGTGACCGCCTCGGCCATCTCCAGCAGACTGAGAGCAAATGTTCAGCGATGGGATGTTTCAGTTTGCATCATATTGAGAAGATGTTAAAACACACTGATGCAAATTAGAATAAAAAGATGAGATGTTTTCAGGTTCCTCAGTTCTGATGTAAATGGTGAATTAGCTGCTGGACCCCAACATGGTACCGAATAACTTGTGTAAAACTTTCTGAAGCTGTGCTCACACCAAACAGGAAGTTGATTTCTTCACAGCGTCATGACATCATAAGTGAATGAAAAGATGCAAATTCATAGTCCATGGACGTTGAGACCCAACATCACAGAGGAGCAGGAGGACGAGCTCATCTTGTGTTGTCTAGTGTTGTCGTCAAGACCGTACCAAGCAAGACGAAGACATTATCGAGACTGGAGAGTACCGAGACAAGACCAAGACATTTGCAGGTTCAGACCAAGACCAAGACAAGGCCAAGACCGTATATATATCAAATAAAAATCATAACAAAACAGATCAAAAACCCAGAGTCCACCCTGTCCAAGACTGAGGAAAAATGCCTTCGATTTCCAGACGAGACCGAGACCGTTAAAAATTGGTCTCAAGACCGATCTCGAGTCCTACAACACTACTGTCTGTGATCGTCCAGAAGTTTAAGACATGACTTTGACTCCAGGATAAGACTAAAGAGATACACACCGCTGTATTCCCCATTTTCAGGGACGTCCACAACAAGTAAAAATCAGCAATGTTTCAGATCTTGTCCATTGTTGATGCAGAAGTTGCAGTTTCTGGACAGAATGACTCCTATTGGCTGTTGAGGTCGAATATTCACATACACCTGAATCTGTCAGATCAGTGAAGCGGCTGAATTTGCGTGAGACAGGAGTGTTCAGTGTGTTGATCACTGCCTCTGACGTTTGGTAACAGAGTGAAAACTTGTTTTCTGTGTCAACTTCTTTCATCATGGTCGTCTTTGTTCATTTTGCTTTTTCAAAATACCACAAGTGATAAACTGGCAGCAGGTGTGTGATGGTGAGTGTGCAGCCTGATGTGTCACTGCTGAGATGTTACAGGTTCAGGATCTATAACAAGGACTAAATGAAGGATGAGTCTGTTTCAAACCCTTTTCCCTTGATCTTCTGTTTTAAAGACAACGACAGCATCAGGGTTCAGCTCCTGGTATTTTCTGGTTTCCAATGAACCAAAACTTCTTTATTTTTCTTGTAACCTCAGAACTTGATGTGGATTCAGAAACGTATCAAGAAAGTTGCTATTTCCAGATCTCCTTTTCACTTCCTGTCTAGAAGCTGAATCCATCCAGCGTCTAAAATCAAACTGAGAACGTGTCTTTAACACTCGTCTGCTGCTGTGTGATTAATCATTTATGCATCGTTGTGAGAACTGAGACGGGAGCTTTTCCACACATTGTGCAGTGTTGTGCGTTGCTGCTGTGCTGTGATGTGCTCGGCGGCAGCAGACTGATGAATGTGTCGCCCGCTGCAGCAGTTTAGTCTGAGAGCAGAAACATGCCTCTATATGGAGACGAGGCCTTCAGGGACACGCAGGCTCCTCCAGACACCGACTCCACCAGTCCACACCATCCATCTTGGCACCGGGACTCGTCTTCCCCCAGTACCACACACACACACACACACACACACACACACACACACACACACACACACACGAATGACAATCTCTTCTTTTTCCTTCATGCCTGGTAAAGTGTAGATGAATTATGCATTTTATCGGGTGACAAAGGAGACCTGTCAGACTGTGCATAATCAAAGAGCAGCCCAGTGAGGCTGCCAGTGGACATCCATCATCAGCAAGGGAGGAGGAAAACACCACACACATGCATGGTCACGTTTTCACTGCAGCTGAAATCCTCCAAACGCACTGTTGGTCTGTTTGCATCCGTTGGGTTTAGTCTCTGATGCTGCAGTAAAGAAAGATCATCTGCATCCTGACGACACAGGTTCACAGGTGAGAGTCCGACAGGCTGCTCCTGGTCGGTTTAAATGTAAAGTCTAATTCCCCAGAAAACTGAGATCATCTTCTGTGGAGCTCCAAAGATGCCTCCCAGATGTTTTGTTAATGAGGAGACATTTTTAATTAATGCATCTCAGTGTCTTTAACTCCAGTTCACAGGAAAATAAAAAGGGAACATGACAGAGCTGTGTGTGTTTTCCTGTGGTCGCTCTGATGCCCTGAAGATGACATCACATGGGCTCCAGGATGAACCTCCACTGGTGTAAATACAGAGTCATGGATCAATCCCACTGCAGTGTAATGCTGCGGTCCATTTGTCTCGGAGCTCGAAGTCGGAGCTCGGAATGACGGCACATCCCAGTTGAATGCGTTCCAGATACAAAGTCGGAAAAAAAGATGGCGGCATCCATGGAAAATATATGTATTATGTATTGTATATTATAGTATATATTGTATTGTATGTATTACTACAACTACTACAGGAAATTTACGTACATTTGTACCGGCTTCAGGAGCTAATGTTTTTAGCATTAGCACAGCCGTTGCCTTCCAAAATCCCATTTGTACAAAGTAATTACACTATAGATTAATGTCTGTATATAACGTGGATTAGTAAGGATGATGTTGTGTGACATAAATGGTCAAAACTGCGAATAAACAGCATATTTCATGAGCTTTTCTTACGGTTTACGCCTGCGGCCGCCATGTTGAAATCCAACTCGGGGCTGATCAGAAACGTCCAACTTCCCAGTGGGAAATTCCGGCTTGGAGCAGCGTTCCATTTGCAATTTCCCAGTCGGAAGTCGGATTTTTCGAGTTCCGAGGAC
>OOFC01030309.1:0-10690 GCA_900323345.1 Pseudochromis fuscus | reverse complement strand
ATAACAAATAAATATGTAACTTATGATGCATTTATAAATGTTTTAAAGACTTTTTTATAAGAAAAAATTCAATTTTCTTTACAATTATAAACTGTTATATATTTTTCCATGTTATTTTGCATTGTATATAAAAAAGTGCAGTCTATATTTGTCATTTTAAAAATATTTTGTATATTTTTATATGTGTGTATTTCAAACTAAATCTAAAAATTTAAAAGAAAAATAACTTTTATTTACATTTTATTTTTTTTAAATGACAGATTTTATGATCGATGTGGTGAGTCATGAAATTCTTGGAAAATTAAATTGAATCCTTCAACCAAAGTTAAAATCTCCTTCTTATAGCAACAGTGTTTTGTGATGTTTTGTGAGTGTTGCTTTACAGAAAGAAATTGTATCCATAAGGTGACACACACACAAGAAAGAACAAATGTGGAAACTTTCATCCTTGACGTACATAAAAACACACGTGACCCCGATATGCATCCACAGCCTGTTTATCATTGAAGCCTCCAATGTGGGGCAGGATTTCAGGACGGGGTCAGAGGTCATCTGGTAAGAATAGCAGCAGTCTAAAATACATAACGAGGGACTGACCGTCTGCCACGTCTGTTCCCCACAATCCCACACCTGTTGGCTCAAAGCTTCATCACCCTATAATGAACAAACAGAGCGGCTAATCGTTTACTGCCCGTGACCGTGTGCACTCTCCTCTGAGTCGGCTTGTCAACACAGCAGCAGTGCTTTAATAATAACCCACACAGCTCTCAATAAAGACACTGATGAGAAGAGCGCGAGGATGGATGGTGTTGTCGTACTTTCTTTTTTACACTGACACCAAACTGGTAAACATACAGTATGTGCCCGTTGACTGGGAACACCTTGAAATACTCTATGAATAAAAAAAGATCTCTGTAGGAAGGTACAGCTTAATATGAAATATAAAAAATATGGTTGGTTATAATATACATTTTTGAAATATTGACTGTAATATATATTAAGCATCAAAAAGTGAGTCACACTGTTGCATTAGTCAAGGTCAAGGTCAATTTTATTGATAAAATACCTTTGAAATCAGAACAAGTAGTACTGTACAGTTATAATAAAACATAATAAAAACACAATAAAACACAATTAACAAAAGGACAGATGTGAGTAAAACAATAAAATAGCTGGAATAAAGAGCTCCAGATCAATACAGGGTGAGCTCTACGTCGAACTTTGCTCAAATGAAATGCTGATAAGGTGAAGTGGTCTGATTTCAAAGGGTCAAGCTGTTCCTCAGATTTGGGACGACCGCTGCAAACGCCTTTATTTTAGCTTCTGGATCTCAAAACATCCAGGAGCATCTGATTGGTCGACGCCATTGTTCTTACAAGGGACACAATGAAGCAACAGTTTCTCCTTGATAAGGCGGTGCCAAACCACAGAGGGCCCTAAAAACAAGCAATAAAATCCTGAAATCAATCCTGAGACAAACAGGGAGCAGGAGGACTGAGGCCAGGACGGGAGTTTTATGATCGCATTTTCGAGGCATTTTGTATTTTGTTGAAATGTTCCTTAAACAGAAATGTATATTAATTCACAGCTAGTTTTAAATATGGACATTACATTCGCAGTGACAGGTTTTGCATGTTATTTTACATTAGATGATGTGCATTCACAGTCTGCTTTTGTGATTGTCTTATATTGTGTGTATTACTAAAAATACAGGAAAACATCTGTAAAATAAACACATAAACTGAAAGCTACAGCAGTCAGCTATCAGGAAATTACTGAGCATTTTAACACACAACTCATGTAAAGATGTTGTGTTGTTGTTTTTGGTCTGTTTCAGGAATGTATTGATGAAAGGAGCTGGAACAAATACCACCAGCCTCTTGGAGACTTTACGTTGTGAATTTTGCTTTGTCGTTTTTCCTGCAGATGCTCAGCAATAATCATCTCAAGTAAATAATAAAACTGGAGAGAAAACCTGATGGAAAGCTGAAAACACTGGTCCAATTGACAAGACGTCTGCCACGATGTGCTGCGAATCAGGTTGAGTCTTCACACGTATGACATATATACAAGTGCATGTGTTTGTACTGTGAAGCTGGATTCCACCTTTTACAGTCATACTCTCTGACTGCAGCCCGGGCAGTCAGCAGTGGATTACAGAGTTAGAGGGGGTATATGGGGTTGTAATGACCACTCAAGAGCACGTGTCCATCAAGCCTGGCTTCCCTCGAACTCGGGTGAGGCAGGGCTGAAATGGGTTTGTCTCACGAGCAGAATGGCAGGCAGGGGTCAGGCTGGCAGGCCGATGGGTAGAGTTACATTAATACATCCTGGCAGCGTGAGGTTTTTCCATCAGACTCAAGTACATCGCATTCACTCAGAGAAACACACACAACAGCACACGCACAGTTGTTGTCCACACACACACACACTCACAGACTTCATCCTGGCACTGCTGAGAAGCTGTAAGTGATGAGATTAAGTGAAGTCGTGGAACATCATTTTCTTTGTTGCAAATCACTTCATGCTGTTATTCTGTGTGAACGTTGTTCCACTTCTAAATCCGTCCTGATGAGCAGCACAATGGAAACGTCGGAGTAGCCTTTAAACTGAGGAAGGCTACGTAATTAGGAATTAGCAACAGCTTTTCCATCCCCTTTAAAAAAATAAAAAATAAAAAATCTGACTGAGGCCTAAAGGGATGTTAGATGCTCAATAGGTTTTTGTTCAAGGAGCTGCAGGAATCACGATCAACTCTTAAAGTCATGACCAAAAGTTTTTATTCTGTGTTGAGGTACCACTAACAAGAAACACCCTGACGCACCCTTTTGTGTGGAAAGGTTTTATTTTCTTCTAATGAAGCCAGAAAGGACAGTGCCAATAAAAAGGCCATGAAATATAGTTTATCATGAGGTTCTCATCAGTTGATGATATCTGCTGTTTTTACAAGCAACAAGACTTTTTTTTTGCTCCATGCTCAAAGACGCACTTGTTGAAGGGGAGAATTTTCCCATTGAGATCACTGATTAGGCCATAACACTGCAAAGGAACAGCAAAGAAGTGAGTCAGTGAACAACAGCAGCAAGTGATGGGCGCCTTGAACTAGGACAGTGAAAACTACTCTTTAGCGGTTGCATTTGACATTTTCGTGAAGGAGCTTATTTGTTTTCTTAGACGAAAAAATTGATTCCGATTTGGTGTCAGCGTGCAAAACATGATGCTACAAGCAAAGGCCTGTTTGGCTTAGTTTAGCCGGAGACAAGACTTCATAGGCCACTATTTCAAATTTGTTTTGTCTGCACAAAAGTCATACTGTTTTTAACACATTATTAGTTTAGCAAGATTTAATGTCTTGAAAAAGAAAAAGAATAACACTTAATGTAAAGAGTCCATGTGCCTATGAATTCACACACAAGCATCAGCAGTAAAATAAAAAATAAAAATGTCAGAGTGAAGTATGAGTGCAGCAGACCAGGAATTTGACTCAAGTTTTTTGCTGTTAACAGACATTTAATTAACACAAGGATGATATATACATTAAGACAGTGGATGGATGATAGTAGATGTATGGATGATGTAATGACAATAATAACACTATGCTACATGTAGGTGAACAAGAGAGTAACAGTAAAGTCATAGACTGGACAAAAAATGACAAACTAGGCTCAAAAATGAGGCCAGTACCGAAATGACAAAAAGTGCAGTACTCCCACATATTCACACATAAATAAGAATTACATTAAAATGAGCTGAGATCATCAGCATACAGCTCCAAGTTTATAATAATCAGCGCCACCGGCTCTATTCTAATACGAATAAGTTCAAAGTCGTTTTTTAAGATTACGAGCCACAGTGAGTTGAAGTTGTGTGACCCTGCGTGATCTTTCGAGTTTAACCACCACACTGTCAGAATTATGTTTTGTTAATGTGCTCTGTTGGTTCAAATCCAAGTCGTACAAACTTGTCTCTGGGAGGTCTTTTTGCTTTAGGTGGGTTTTTTTTTCTATTCACAAACAGCTTGAACATTTACAACAACTCAGAACTGGAACAACAGTCTGAAACTTTTTTTAGCTACTACATCTGTTTTGTTTTACACTTCACTTTACCCAAAATCTTTCAAGATGTAATGTCTCCAATAAAATATTTAAAAATAATAGGAACAAAAAGGGCCCGAGTACGTTCCCCTGTGGGACTCCACGTGTTCAACTTAACTTTTTGTAATCTTTGCATTCAGAATGAAACAAACCACTTCAGTGCTGATTGACACAAACCAGCATTTTCTAAAACCAGCAAGACAGAAAACCAGCTCTGAAAGTGTCAGACTGTTCCTTTAACATGAAATCTTGAATAGGAAGAAAATCCAAAGGGAGTTAGGGACTTACGAACCAGAGAAAGGAGATGGAGCTGCCCAGTGAAAGACAAGAAGCAACAAACAAAGTCACATGTGTCAGTGAAAACACATTAGAGCCGTGTATGTATGTGCCCTCACCACATAATTACAGCCATTTGAATGCACGCTGGCCCTCAGCAAGGAGGAATTAAACCTAAAAGATTTCCATTATATAATGTATCTGCAGGCAGACTGTGCAGAGTCCTGGGCTGACAGGGAAAGGAGCAGGAGGATGAGTTTTGTTGGTGGCTCTTGGTTAGCATCCTGACCCTCAGCGTGAGTTTTGGGGAGGAGGGAATGAAACCCAGAGAAAAACAGATGAACAAAGTAGGTACAGTATTATCACCAAAACCTCATGAATGCTTCCTCTGTGTTTACCAGCTTTTGAAAACACAAATCTGGGCTTTAAAGTTTTGTAAATTCATTCTGGATGTTGGATTATCTGCCTCAGTTTAGACGATCAAAACTTCATCTCATCAACTTCTGGAAAAATCATAGATAAAACAAAAAGAAAGAAAATCAATCACTGAATTCAACATGTTGTGCTCTGTAGTAGTTTCCCCATGCCTGGCCCTGAGGCGACAACAACAGAGCTGCACTCTTAAAGGACCCCGCAGTAAATAACAGAACTCTGGAAGTTTACTCGGAGCGGAATTGCCATTGATCCCAGAAAACAATTCCACTTCCTCTCCCGTTTGCCGGCGAACACTTCCCAGCAAAAAATAGAGCACCAGGGATGTAAGAAAAAAGGGGGAGTGGGGAGAGGAAGAGGAGGAGATGGAGGAGGAGGAAGAGAGAGAGAGAGTGAGAAGGGAGGTCCGTGGGGGGAAACACTCTCTCATGATGCCCCTGCTTTTCTTCTCGTGCCCCCCGTGTGGACTAACAGATCAAGACGACACAAAGCTCAGATGCAGCCCTCGAGAGCTGGCTCCTGCTGATGTGAAGGTGGTGCCACCATCGCACTGAGGTCATCTGCTCATCTCTGCATCTTCACCTCATATTTGTCCAGAGGACTTCTTCATCAGGGGACAGATAAGGATCTCAGAAGAAGCAGGTAAGACATAAAGATTCAATGAACACCTACAGAAAATGATGCAGACATTGTGGTAACTGTTTGCTCTGAGCATCCTACTAAAGCAGCAGACTCACAAATAGTGCAGACAAATAGTCTCCAAGGGAGAGATGATATGTTGAAGAGCAGGGACGATGGAGTGCGAGGCCTGGTGTGTGTTACAGTCCCCGTCCTCCCCGGCAGGTACAGCTGTCAAACCCGCTCGCCCTCGTTTCTTTTCATCTGCCTCCGTCTTCCTCTCTCCCTCTTCTTCCCTCATAACTCTCACAGGAGACAAATATACTCAAACAAAGTGCAGCGCTGGGGACGTTAAAACACAGAGCCACCAGCAATGTGTGCATACTGAATGACGACTGTGAGGAATTGTTATGTCTCTAACTGTCTCATGGGCTAAAGGTTGCAATTCGGATTTAATACTGTCACAAATATACCCCCCACAGTTTTTCATATCTCCAGAGAGAAATGACTGGAAATGTATTAGTGGATGTTGGTACTTAACTGTCGATACTTTGTGAAATAAAAAAAGCTGGAAAACTGAGGACAAGCACGTTTTTGTTCAGGCAGGTATCGAAAAATGTAAAATTCTGAATATGTTCACATAACAGCAAAAAACGATTTGAAAAAATACTCAAAAACAAAAAGTTTTGCATTCGAATTGTGAGAAAGTAGAACCAGTGGTAGGAGGTTATAAAAGTAAAAGTACCCATGACACTAATATCACTAATTTGCATGTCTCTCAGCACAAAAGAGGCATTTATCTGATATATTTTCCTCACTGACTGGCTTTATTTACGCGTTATTTATCACTCTGTAACTTCTAAATATAAAAAAATACCTAATTATAGTTAGCAAATAAAAGAAGTGGAATAAAAAGTGTAATTTCTTTCTCCATCTCTAGGTTGACATCAAACTACAAAGCAGCAAAAATTAATTTTACACATATTAGAGTTTAAAAAGTCATAATTGTTTATTGCTATCCTGTCATCTTCTCTAGAACAGATTTATAACTTATGATTCTCAGTATCCACAACATTTCTGTTCTGTTACACACACTGAGATAAGATAATATCCAGTTATTCAGCCTGAGTGTGTGTGTGAGTGTTTTTCTGGTTGACACTTAAGTTACAACACTTGCCAACATTTTTTTATGATATCATCAAAATAAAATAGGCTTTTTATGTGTGGGGAATAAATTATAACGAGCTAATCAGCGAGCTCTGTGATGTCCACTGTCAGAGGATGAATGTACATCGCTGATTATCAAGATCATGTAATCTGTCACCCTCCATCGGGAGTGTACGAGTCAGAATTTCCCTCCTTGAAGCACCTTGCAGCTGTCTGGCCTGGAGGATCCAGTGTAGCGCCATATCCAGCAAAACAATAGATCATAACAGGGCTGTGGGTCTGTGTACTGTAGTGGGCAGATGAAGAGCCAGACAGCCATGTAAGGTAGCAGGCAGCACACATCGGCCCGCTGGCTGGTGCTGGTGTGACTGATATATGGCAGCTTAGATCCACGCTGCTCTGCAAAGGGGTGGCAACAGGTGACTCACATGAGTGGGAAGTGTCCCCTCCACCCGCCACACACACACACACACACTTTCATCGCACAAATCAGATCCACTTTGTAGGTCACACTATCCCCACCTCACCCCACCACCCAGCCAGTACGGCTAAACTTAAACACGCTCATCCTTGATTATAATCCCGGCACTCATGGGGGAACCAAACAGCTGCTGCACGACTGGGACTGATTCTCCACACGTGTTAAAGTTCAGGCTTCAAATATATCTCCTGCTCTCTGACACAAATGTGCAGCAAGTTATTCTGATTCTAAGCCTTATTTCTTTGCTTTAATCTCGACCACTATAGCTTCACAAAATAGTATCAATCACGCACACATCACTGAGCTCAGTAACTACAGGCTGGGTATGTTTGGCATCCTCTGCAGTTGTTGATGTCTGTTTCGACTGAGACGGGCAAAATCTGAGAATTAATTTGCTGGCAGGGAGGAGGTCTGTCGTTGATTTTCCACTGTGTTTGTTTCACTGAAACCTTTGCTGAGACGTTACAACACTGCACCTGAAGAACCACCTGTTAACTATTTAGGTTTTATGTCACATTTTTAAAACAAAGAAAGAAAAAAGGAAAGATTTAATTCAGCATGTGTCTACCTTGAAAACTGTGAACAAAGTATTAATGAACAGAATTAATCAAAATAATTACAAGAATCATAAAAACTTTGATAATCAAGTGGGGGATGAAGGTTTGAAAAGTCTGAAGAATTAAAACGTGAGGAATAAAAAGTAGTTTGTTGACTGTAGTTACAGGATTTAAGTTCATGATACAAAAACTTCATGATACAGAAATTTTAGTACGAGACCTTTCAGTTCAAGTTAACGTAACAAGATGCTTTGAAAATATACCTGCAGTGCACCATTCAAGTATATAGATGATTAGTAAAAATTTAAATGCATTTATTCAACTTCTTAATAGAGTCAAAGCAGCAGATTTCCAATAAAATCTTTTATTCATGAGTGATTATTGTTATAATCTTATTCAGCAATAGATAACATCTCAATGCAGATGAGGTGGGAATATTTCTTTACATTAATATTTGTAATCAACAGTAAAATGTAAATGAGGTATTTCTGATCTTTGGGATGCAGTTACACAAGTTGCCATGACTACATCCCTGACAAATTTGGCTCTTCATAATATTTTTAGGCTTAACCTTCAGGCCTCTCCAGAGAGAGTGAGAGAGACTCTGTGTGGTCAAACCTGCCCCTCTTGATCATGTCAGGTAATATAGTATATATGTATAAATGAGTTTTCTTACTGTGTTTAACTCTCTAATGTAAATGATCTTCAGCAAATCCTCTCAGACGCACACAATAACACAGCTCAACGCGGTGTAAATACTTTTTCCTCCACTGATGTTAGTCTAAACATGCCCCATTAAAGGGAAGCAGTCGGAGGAGATGTAGACCCAAACCATCTAATTGCCCGTGTGCATGTGTGTGTGTGTTAGTGAGTGAGCAGTGTATCCTGGTCCTCTAAGAGGATCCGGGGTCTGTCAAACAGGGCTTAGTGCTGAAAGGTGCACATCACTGAGGGAATGTTTAAAACAACCCTGCCCCCTGTTGTTACTGGTCCACAGGAGGAGGGGTCAGCGGTGATGATGGAAAAAGACAGGAGCGAATTATCATCAGCTGAGATCTCTCTGTGTGAGAGACATAAATCTGAAGGCATTGCTTCAATGTGCCACTGCGCAGCAATATAAACATAACTTAATGGTCCTATAAAATGTCTATCCAAGGTTTCTCCAGCAGCCCGGGGCCTTACCACAGCCTGCACTGATTGTTGAACCGGAGTCACTGCCCTCTAAGGCAGCGCTGAGGAGTGTCCAACAGGCCGGAGGATTTACTGCCGCGCTGTGAAAAACTCTACAACATTTTAACTGTTGCTCTGCAGCGATGCGGTGCAGGAGCTGCTCCTTCACTCCTCACTTCTCCGAGCTGAACTGGCTGCCGTCCAGCTCGATGCTGGTGCAGGCACATCTGACTGGGAATACAGCTGCACACAGTGAGAGCAGCTCCAGTTCACCTTGAAGTGGGAAAATTACATCATCCTTGGCCGTGGTTCACACAGAGTCCTGCTTGGTCTACTTGGTTTTATCAGTATCTTTCCAACATCTACTGTAGACTTTGTTTCCATGGAAGTTTCTCACTGTTCATTAAACACACACACACACACACTGAGAAGGACTCATCTGTGACGCTTTGTTCAACGTCAAAGAGAAACGACTCAGAGGTGCGTGGTGTCCCATTTGCGCACTTTGCCATTCCTGAATATCTTATAACCAGATTCTCCATTACTCTGCCACCGAGATTATAAACACATCTGACAGCCATGATGGTCCACAGGCAAACCAGAGGGCTCAATGATTCACAGTAAATCCCCGGTTATTGCCAGCAGCGCAGGTACGACCGACAACTAGTGGTAAAAGTGGCTCGCTGGAATATCTCGAGCGTAACCTCTGCAGCGCTGCTCCCTCCTGCTCCTTTTAATACTTTGCTCCTTTGTCCTCCGGAAGCCATATTGTTTGAGATTGTTTCCTCTGAGAGCAGGAAGACGATGTCGAGGGAAGGAGACAGAGACCCTTTAGTACATTTTGTCTGCTTACACCACATTCTCACCACACTGTATAAATACTAGTTCAGGTGTATGTATTATTTCATGTTTGCGAACAGATTAATGAGATATAAGCACATTAATTTAATATTCTTCCTAAACACAGTGGTTTGGATAAATAAAAACTTCCTATACTACTTTTATTTCCACTTTAATGCTTTATCTTAACTACAGGTCCAAAGACGTTTGTTTCTTAGATTAGGTTGTTACACACAAAATATCAGATTTTAAAATTCAGTCATTTGTCTTCCAAACAACAACACAAACATTTAACAAACATCACAGAGCATGAATCCTTGTGACTGTAGCACCACCCAGAAGCTGACATGTGGTTTAGAGTCAGATATTATCATAGTACAGTTATTTATAACCCCCCAGGATGAACTCTAATCATTCCCTACAAAATCTTTTTTCTTGCCGTCTCATAAAGTCAACTTTTTACTCTTGTAGTACATTTGATAAATACCGGAAAAACCAATACAACATCCCCATCAGCATCAACTTGTTGTTTGCTGACATGTTAAACTAAGTGATGAATAGGATGCACATTATGTCAGCATTATGAGATACGATAATGCTTTTTTAGTGCCAGAAGGGGGGAGATTTGCAGTATTACACCAGTAAAATATATAAAAAAAAATGATCAATTAAAAACAATGGTAATGATATTAAAGCAATATGAATAAGGAGAGAGGAATAAAATAAAAAAAATATACCGTATTTCCCGGACTATAAGCCGCTACTTTTTTCCGACGCTTTGAACCCTGCAGCTTAAACACCGGTGTGGCTCATGTATCGGCGGCACGTAGCTCGTTAGCTTTTTACAAGCTAGCAAGCTCCGTGCCGCCGATACATTAGCCTCGTCACATCAGACCCGGTCAGAGTGGACCACATGAAACTGTTTGAATAAATTCAATAGCGGCTTATAGACAGGTGCGCTCAATAATCCAGAAAATACGGTAATTTGTTTTATGTGCACAATTTCAAAGTTGTTTTAACACCTCTGTACACTTTTATGTGCTCTTTTTCTAAAT
>OOFC01030308.1:0-10204 GCA_900323345.1 Pseudochromis fuscus | reverse complement strand
AGGGTAAAAGTAACTTATCTTTTTTTTTTTTTTTTTTTTTTTTGGTCGTTCCTGGAGTAATAAAAGCCACTGTATCCCATTTGTATTTGTACTGCTGTTCTACGAGCTGGATCCGACCTACATCTGTTCATGGTTGCTCCTACAACACCTTATCCACCCAGCATGTGCAAAAGCAAATAGGCGGTTCCTGGCCAAATCTCTTCCACAGAAGTATTTATTTTTCCAGTGTATTATACTTTAACTACTTCGTACGATAATAGTGGTGAGGAAAAAAAGAAATATTTGCACATTTATCTCCTCCATGTGGCAGCTGAGTAATAAACATATTAGAGAAAGAGAAGTGGGATGAAAACTTTTGTGAGTTTTGTGTAAGAAGGTTTGAACTGTGCCAGCACTCTCTCAATTTTTTTTTTTTTTATTTTATTACTTTTTTATTTGAAGAGTTGAACAGGATACAACCAGAAATCTCTCTTTAACCTGTCTGTCATGATTAAGCTGTCATATCACTGGCATCTTAATCCTGTTTTTTTTGGGTGTAAAGCCAACGTAGCAACCATGGATCAGCCCTGTGTTAGTGTGTTGTGCCATTTTTCTTCTCCCTTGTCTTTAAGGAATGATGGGCTTCTAATTTTGAGCAAATCAGCTGCACACATGACGGCTTGTTTCATGAAATTATACAATCACTGTGTCTATTTTTTCTGAAATCTCTCTCTTGCAGAATGGATGCATTCATTTTTTTGTTTTTTTTTTGTATTGCACCAGTAATGTTTACTTTAGATCCTGTGCAGTCGTCGTGCTAAAACCATTTCAGGCAGCGTCCAGTCAGGAGACACCAGAAAAAATGATTCACATTTCAACACTGGCTGCTCTAATCCAAACACACCTCATCGTCCCTCTGTGTTCAGTCACCGACATGAGAGAGAGGCCTCGGAGGTTATTTTACAGTTTGGTTAGTGTGAAGTCCTCAGAGATAAATTTAATAAAAACACATCAGCATCTACATGTAGGGTGCTCTGAGCGGCAGCATTAACCGGTGTCTTCAAATTATTATGATTGAGTGTGAGAGGACTATGATTCTTATTTTGGAATCTTATTTTCTTATAGTAGATGGCGCTTAGTCTAGCCTCAGAGCATCAGATTAGTTGATGACGAATACAACAATAACATTCTACTGTAGGTGGAATAAGCTTACGTGACTGTCTTTTATACACGATGTTTTGATTGTATGTGTTTTCTTTTTTCTTTTTTTTCTAATAAAAAATTGGATTTCTCTTAAAGAATTTTATGGCTTGTTTAAATTTTATGTTGCGAGATGTCTACCCGTGATATCTGTCCGTGTGAAGCCAGCACGAGCTTGAAGGGCAATTCACCAGCACTGGGACTGAGTCATCTGTTGTCTTTATAATGGGTTGTAAACATCCACCGAAAGGCACATATTGGAGAGTTTCAGAATACTGGGATCGTCTATTCAGTGTGATAGGCAGTCATAAACCTGACTGTACCATTTGCAACTGCCTAACTGCATTAATGCACTGAAAGCTGGGGTGAGTCAGACGAGGAGCAAACAAGGTTGAGCTGTGACGCACCGCGCTCCGCCACACCTAGAAACTGCAGAGAAGCTGGAGCATCATTAGGTATTAAAGCAGCTGAATATTTAGAGAGGTGAAGGTCACTTTTAGGTTGATGAGGGGGCAAAGGAAAGAGTGTGATGCACATGTTGAGAAAAGATGACAGGGATTTTTGGGTAATCCATTGTAAATTTGTTAGGATGTTAACGAGATTGACTATCATGTGATAATTAAAAGTTTTCACAATGGTGAGAATCTCCAAGGAAAAGATTGTATTTGGCAATTACATTCTTGGGAGTTAAAACTGGGCTCAGGATTAGGAATAAATTCTCTATGTGGATGCACAAATACAACCATTTACCTTATCTACACAATCAGAGTTGTGTAAATGCAACCATCAACTCTTACAGGATTCAGTCATCTGCTGCTAAATGATGTCTTGTGAGATTGAATGTATCAGCCCTTAGAACCTTTTATTCAGTTTGCACAATATTTCGAGTGTCCTTAGGCGACCTAAGAACAGAGAGTACTGACATGTACTCTGTCAGGATCGAGGAGGACCAGCAGGAGGATACAGGTGCTGGTTTTGAAGTGGAATTTTTTTTTTCCCACCTCCAACGCTTTAAACAACAGAAGGGTATCACTCTTTTGTGTACTTTGCATGCCAATAGTGTTGCCATGGCACCAGAAAGTATTTTTAAAAATTGCATTTGATGTGAAGATCTATCAATCACAATCCGGTAAAACATTTAAGTAACCCTGAAGGTGTGGAAACTTGACTGAAGAAACAAGCATAGATAATTGGCTTGATGAAAATAAAACTTTTAGAGCATCAAGGGAAGACTCCAGACAAAGAGCGGTTGTGTTATATTTATTATCACAATAACACAACAATCTATGCAACTAGATATCATATCAGGGATATTTGAGTTTCTCTACTGGCATAACAGTTCCTTAACGATACACAACAGACCCAGAGTCTAAAGATAGATACGACCACTTTAAAGCTACATAGGGCACTATACTGCACACAGTATTTTAGATGTCTTCAATATTATAGTTGGAGGATCACAAGCATTTAAAACACCTTCATAACTCCACAACATCTAAGTGCATTTACATTGTGCTTCAATCTTAGTGTGAATAGCCCACATATTGTTACCTGTGCTTAAATTGTCTCTTTTTTTTAGATACTGAATACATGTACCAAGCAAATGCAGTGAACAAACACACAGGGAGAGAGTGCAGACAGCCTAAATAATCCCAAGGAGCAGTAATATTTTTGCACACAACGGCAGGCTCAAACCCGACAGAAGGTACAGTCACTTTTTGTCCACTACAACAAACAACTGTCACCATGTAACACACACACAAAGTCTATTCAGGCTGTTGACGATGTGGAGGGGAAAAAAGGGGGGGCAGGGGAGAGTGGGGGGATTGAACATGCTTTCTACATTTCCAGGTGTTCATCATTTCAGATTAACATCACATTTTCTCTAAAATTCAAAACAACATAGCCAAAGCTTTATTCATAAATCCATAATGAGGCAAATCCTCGTGATGTCTCTCTGATGTAGAATAAGAGGAACAGTTCCAAGTTTATAATTGAGCACTATGTCAAAATGATTACAATACAAAAGCACAACTCACCACCTCCTATAACAATAACATCTGTCACTCGTTCTGATCACAAGTATGGTTTGATATAGTATAATTTACTATATTCTAATACTATTGTATTTAATATGGGACATTAAAGACCCTGAAAACCCATTTTCTCTCTTAGCTTTTATTCAGAACACAGGTCCTACGTGAACGCATTTTGCTGGCTGAGTTTTACCGAGACTGTATATGGAATGGATGACGCTAACGTGACGTCACCTGTTGGTTTGTGGACTCAGGTTTTGAAGCCAGGAGGTTGGCATTTTAACGTTGCCATGTTGGTTGTTTGGTGTGACCATATTTGTGTAGAAGGTAGGCGTGAAGAGGAGAGTCTGACCCTTGAGGATACTCCCCAATGTGAATGAGACTCTGGTCTCATCAATCAAACTAACCACACTCCGAAATCTTCCCCTTTTTGAAGATTAATATCTACTTAATGCTGAGATGATTTTCAGATGGACCAGATCACTGAGAAGAAGAGTAGACTTTAGCTAATGACATCAGAATGACTTGTGGGGAAAAGTATTTAAGCACTGGAAACAATAATTGTTGAATTTAAGTCAATTGGAGCCAGCATCTAATGGCCATCAGGAGTATTACACTTTTTTTTTTTTTTTTACTGTTGGTTGTCTGGAGCCAGAAGTGACCATATTTGGATATGACAAAGGAGTGAGGAGGCCGGTGCCCAATGTGCATGAGACTTGACTTCAGCATTGCTCTCATTGGAGAACAGGCTTGTCCATGTAGCTAACCACACCCCTCAATATTCCTATTTTTAGGAAGTAATATCAACTTAATGATTTTTTATTTTTTTTTAGATGGATCACCAGATCACTGAGAAGAAGAGGTAACTTTAACAAATGACATTAAAATGGCTTGTAAATTAGTGACTGAGTATTTCATGATTGAAAATGATCATTTTTGAATTAAAGTCAGTTGGAGCCAGAGTTTTTTTAGAGCCTGCATCTAGCGACCATCAGGTGTATTGAACTTTTTTTGCACTTCCGCATTGGCCTCATTTTTTGAGCCCCAATTGCTTCGTCCATTTCTACATACAGTCTACATTTCTAGTCCAGTGTTGATCACATCATACCCATGATAAAGGGGATAGATTATGTTTGAGGCCGGGTTCAGCCTACACAATATTTGTACTTTATAAAATGATTTGATCAAGATACATGTCAGACTACACATTAGTTATGGTCCAGTTATACCCTGCCATCTTTCCCAACCTGTGCAATAGGATTGTCACAGGAAACCAATGGGAACAAAAATGTAAACAATGGTGTGAATAAAAGTAGACATTTTATTTGGAAAATCCTAAACAGAAAAAACAACAACTGTGGACCATATAGGCTGTATATTCTTTATCCTGTGTTTTATTTTGCTATGTTGTGTGCAGAAGAGTTCTACGGGCTCCTATTGGTCAACATTACAGAGACACTGAAGAAGTTACATTGCAGTAGTTTATTTCTGTGCCAATTTTGTGTAGCCTGAACAAGACTTCAGAATCCTTCCATTAATAAACCATAAGATGATTTCTCCAACAGTTTGTGTGTATTATTTAGAATAAGCCATGAGTAGAGAAGTAGTTTAGAGAGGTTTTCAGGGGCTTCAATGTGAAAGGTCACTCCTCACAACCCAATAAATTTTGTACAGTCCCTAATGTCCAAACTAAAATCAGGGTGTTCACAAATACAGAACTCACAACATCATGAATTTACTCTATTCTATTCCCTCAGTAAATGGTGTCATATTTCTAAACAGTGAATACACAGGTATTACCACATTTTTTTTATTTTACTTTCACGGAAACCGATGGTTCACAAAACACCTATATGAGGTTTTAACCCCTCAGAAATGTTAAGGATTTAAAGACTCAAACTTTACCCAAACAAAGATCTTTCCAGTAAGTGTTTCAAAGGTTACGTTTTAAATGTTAGAAAAGTTTATCATCTAACCATAGTGTATCCAAGTGTAACCAAGTATCACATGACCTCGACGGGGGAGGGTGATCAGTACAGAGCCCCGCCAAAAACTGAGCTGAACAGCCGTAAACAAAGTCCCTCAACTTCAACACATTCGTCTCCGCAAGCTCTCTGAAAGGTGGGCTCCTAACGTTTCTGTCCAAAGTGTTCATCTTGAAAGGGTGACATGCTTTGCCTCCACACCACTTTCAGTTCTGACCTTTCATGTGATAAGCGGGAGGGATTTCAAAACATTAAACAACACTGCGCCCGTGGTTGCCTGTTGTTGCTAAAACTTCCATATGTGCCTGTGCTTGCAGAGCACCATGCTGAAAGTAGCCCGCATGCCTTTCTGTGGGCAGGTCACCGTAGCTACACCAGGCCCGTCTGCATGTGCACGTGCAGAGGGTAGGGGTGGTAGACGAGCGGGGGCTGGGCCTGAGTGATGAAGTAGCTGTTGTAAATGGGCTCCGTCATGTATGGAGCAGGCTGGTAGAAACAGGTAACGTTGGCCGTGTTGGGGATGGCGTTCTGCTCGCCCAGCACCCTCAGAGCCAGTACTGTGATCATGTTGAGCGTCTGTCTTCTCTCGTGTCCCATCAAACACACTGTGCTTTCATCTATCACGCGGCGCAGGGTCATCAGGTAGTCGTACTTGCTTGCCTCCTCGTTGCCAATGAAGTGGCACTGTAGGTAGGCCTCGATTTTCCGCTGCTGTTCGCTCACGTCGGGAAAGTCAATGAAGAAGCGGGAGCACATGTATCGCTCCAGGGACTTTATCTCAGTCTCACTAGCTGGCCTGAAGTTCCTCACCAGCAGGTCACTGTATTTCAACAGGCCCCCTCCTCGGATCTCCTCTGGGTTGTGAGTGGCAATGAGGCGGTGGCGGAGGTGGTCCATGGCCTGCTCAAAGTTTCCGTACATGCACTCTGCTTCCACGGTGATGGTGGGTTCTCCTGCTGTCCCGGCCCATGAGCTTAACCCATAGCTGTTTCTGCCAGCGTCTGCCAGCTCATGTTTCTGCTCATCAACCTGAGGACACTGCGATGCCACGTCGGCTGCACACGAGTGGCTTTGAGTCTCTGAATCAGGAGGCTTCTTTGAGTGTTTTGGCTTAACAGTTTGTTCCACATTTTCACTGGAGCCAGTCTCTTCCTGAAGTGTACTAGCTGAACTGTGTGTGGGAACAGTAAGAGGGTCGGCGTCCTCCTTGAGGTTCTCTGTCTTTGAGCCTGGTGCATTTGAGCCATGAACTTGATCAGCATCCAGCAAAGGAGGTTTTGGCTGAAGGGGCTTTGGTATTTCTATAGGTGGAAACAGCTGAGTTGTAAGGTCTGACAAATCAGTCAGTAAAGACCATTTTTCAGGTTTACTGATCAACTTCCTTGACATTTTTCTTTGTAATTTTGGCGAGGGGCAGTAGTCTG
The DNA here is from genome assembly GCA_900323345.1 of Pseudochromis fuscus. Lineage (NCBI taxonomy): Eukaryota > Metazoa > Chordata > Actinopteri > Pseudochromidae > Pseudochromis > Pseudochromis fuscus. The sequence goes on along the minus strand of OOFC01030308.1, from coordinate 3,580 downwards.
GTACAATGTCTTGCGAGGTGCTGCAAGTTTTTTTAGCTGGAGGAGGAAAAGAGAACTCAAGATGTGATTCTTGTAGACTTGGGGTATTTTCAGTCCGACAGGTTACTGAGTCTACTTTGAACTGAGTAATCTCTTCACTATACACTATCTCCTGGGGTGCTGACTTTTCAGTATGCGTTACAGACACAGGCTGGGAAGCTTGTGACTCACGCAGTTCTTCATTACTCTGTAGCTTTAAACACGCATGTGTCACCAGAGGATCCCTGACATCTGTAAATAAAGTTTTCGGGGATGCAACTAAAGGATAATCACTGTGAAACTGTCCTTTCTCCTCTCCGCTTCCCTCACATAGCTCAAACACAATGTCCTCCTCTGAATGAACATCCTCAATGCCATCAGCCTCCTCTTCCTCCTGCTGTAAGTTGATTATTTCAGGTTCTAACGCCTGCTGCGCCTCATGCTTTTCCTCTAAATGCTCAGCGTCTTCATGTGGAAGCTCTTTCTCAAGCACTGAAACTGCCTCATCCTGGCACGGACTTTCCACACTGGTTGCCATCGCTGAATCTTTTTCAGCATCCTCTTCAACATCTTGAGGAATGGTTGATTGCTCTTGCTTGTTGTTTTCATCCTTGTTGTCTCTTTTAGACAACGTCCCAGCATTCAGCGCCAACTTACCCCCTTGTTTCCTTTCAGTCTCCCAGTAGGACTCCAGCATACGATCTAATATTATCTGGAAGGAGTCCACGCTGAACTCAAATTGCCTTCGAAGGGAGCTAACAAACCGGAGCCCCACGGTTTTAGCTCTGTTGTTAGACAGCGAGATGAGGCTCCATCTGTCGTGCTCATTGAAAACTTTGACCATCTTTTGTACATAGGCCTCCTTCATTGTCAGGCATGTGATCTTCCGTCTGTTAACTCCACAAGGGAGGAGGTCTCGCAAGCTGCCCAGCACCACCTCCTTAATCACCTGGAAGTCCTCCTGCCTGGGCAGCTCCACTCCGAAAATGATATCTAAGTCTCTGTAGCCAAGTCCATTATCCCTCACCAGGACGTGGCTGGCAGTCGCTCCATTGAGGCGTATATCTTTAACCTGAATGTCTCTCTCCAGCAGCCGGTCCTTCACCACACGAATAATGTCTTTGGCTCTCACCTGCAGGGTGGGAAAATTTCCTCTTCCATGGATAGGGATCACCTCAGTCAAGACTTTGTCGAGAGCCTGAACTTGCTCAACAGTTAAGTTGTGGAACCTCTTCTCCGTTTGAAGCTCCATCGTTCTTACCTGCAAAGCAGAGGTCTGACATGTGCATCACATTAATGGCTCATTATGAAAGAAGGAAGCAGCCAAACAGATTAGAAGACATATGTAGAGAAACAACTAGCCTTGCCCTGTTGTCTTCTCTGCAGCCATTTACAAATGGCAATGTGCACAGGAAAAAACATCATGAGGATGTAGTATATTGTCTACATTCTGATCCTTGACAATATTTTTCACTCATTTGTTTACTTGAAAGTCTTGGCCTTTGCAGACTTGGCATTTGCCCTTTTGTTTTCCTCTCCTCCAGAAAGTCTCAAATGCACAAATGCAATCAAACAAATACAAATAACTGAGGTTTAAAGGCTTTTGCCAGAGATGTTTTCACCATCATTCCTTTCTGATTGCAGTATAAGCTAATTATTACTTAGCTAAATTCAGTAATTTGACATGAAATGTGATGGACAGGACTGAGGACTGAGAACTGAGGACGTCTGGGAGATTGTCTGTTGTGCTACCACTAGATGGCAACAGAAATATATATGGCAAAGTAAATTAAATGGCACCATTAGAGCCTAAACATGAGCCACCAGAAACCAACAGTAACATATTTATTTCGTCCTTCTCTGGACACTATTTCAATAAGTTCATCTGTAAACAATAAACAATAAACTGTTCTCACATTTATTTCTTAAATGGATTGTGACTGAATATTCCACAGATCAATAGATATTAGCTTCCACTAATATAACACAGGTAGCAGATCTGTAACGCGTGACTGGTTGAGCTGTAAAATAAGATGAATGTGCCCACTGTATGACCCCTCCCTAAATGTATGTGTGGGTTTTGAAAGAGACTTTTTTTCTGACACGTACGATACAACATTCGTCATCAAGTCGAATTTGTTCCACTATCACGTGTCTTTCTGCTAGTTACAGGTGACTCACCTGTCTGTCATTCACCAGCTGACTGCTACAAAGACAACCTGGTTGGTAGATCTTGAGAGACAAGCTGGACTTGTCTATTTATACTGCACCTGTATAGAAGCTGCCTGCCTCTGAGGGAGAAGTGCACAATCTAAGCTTGTCCCACTAAACAGGACATATAATCCTGCAGTAATACACTACGCAGTATAATGTAAACAACTATTTATCAGCATGATATGGATACAAAAAAATACCAATTCCTGGTGTACTAATGTCACAACACTGTATTTATAAGAGTTTTGAAAAACTCCTAAATAAAAATAAGAGGGAGGAAAAAGGTACGTCATTGTTAATGTGCACTGACTCACTCAGAACAGAGGCAGATGTCAGATTTTTAGCCTATTACCTAAAACACTACAGAGAAAAGCATCAGCAGTGTGTACATATACTATAAAAATATGGAAATGTATCTTATTATTACAGTTTTGTCATTGGCTGTGCTGCTCTTTTCCTGTTGCTGCTCCATAATACTGGCATTTTTTCTTCAATATGTTATCAAACTCAGGTCATTTGTGCCTGGAATTTAATGTTTGAATGAAATGTATGTGAATTAGTGCAATTTCTTGAAGCCGGAAAATGTGAAGATGCACCAACTTTCTCATCAGCAGTTAAAATGAAATAATTACTTAATCCGAATCTCCCATTAACAAAGGATAATCAGCAAAATCTACATTTTGCATTGTCCTGATGATGTTTTTGTATTGTTATGATCTTTAATTTTCACTTGTAATGTATAGTTTAAATAAAGATAACAGAAAAACATATCATTCCTTGTTACTAAATTAAGATAGACATAACCACAATGACTAAAGTTAAATAGAAATCCTTTAAAAAATATGGATTCTGTCAGTTTAGGGGGGAGAAAGCAGATTGTGTTGCTTTAAATTGTACGGTTTTCCACATGGCCAGATCGTGTGATGCCCTGTAAACAGCACTTGATCATCTGTTGAGTGCACAGTATGTGGACAGCCCTCTGCACCATCAGTCTGTGTTAGTATTTGGCGGTCATCCGTGCAAATGCAGCCAGTGTGGCAGCAGCAGCAGCAGCAGCAGCTCGGGGGCACAGGGAAGCATGCACCCACAGCAGCCTCTAGTGAATCTCAGGGGTTACATCAGCTCGGTCCTGCAGCAGGACTGCTCCTCTGCCACTTGGCTTCTTTATAGATAAGACTATATGAGTCATACAGCCACTGAACGAAGCATCACTCGTTGGCTCTCCTGGATTTTTTTCCCCCCCGTGCGCAAAAAAACGACACAAAATGCACCACTTGCGGTGGCATTAGGGTTGTGAAACTCATAAAATATTTAATCAGTAAACCTCATAATTGGACTGTAGCCTTGT